>JASCZI010211679.1:43332-67935 GCA_036250425.1 Stylosanthes scabra | reverse complement strand
CACATTCACTTCAGGGAGTGGGGCAGCGCCTGCAGGGCGAGCTTCATGATTTTTCATGAGCAGTTCATTATTTTGCTCAGCAACAAGAAGGCATGAAATTAATTCAAAATATTTATAAAATCCCCTCTCTCGATACTGCTGCTGCAGGAGCACGTTTGAGGCATAGAAGATAGTGAAGGTCTTTTTCAGCATATCATAATCAGTGATCATCACACAATTTCAGCTGTGAGGTAATTCTAAACATAGCCGAGTTATAATCACTGATGGTTTTAAAATCTTGTAGACGCAGATGCGTCCACTCATAACGGGCACGAGGAAGTATAACCGTCTTCTGGTGATTATACCTATCATGAAGGTTCTGCCACAGATCTTCAGGATCTTTTAACGCCAGATATTCATTTTTCAGAGGTTCGTCAAGATGACGACGAATGAATATCATGGCTTTAGCGCGATCCTTCAAGGATGCGTCATTATTGGCCTCAATGGTGTCTCCAAGACCCATTGAATTTAGATGGATTTCAACATCAAGTATCCATGATAGAAAATTATTACCAGATATATTTAGGGGTACAAATTCGAGACGAGAAAGGTTAGACATGGTAAAAGATTAGTACCTTACTTTAAAGAAACTTGATTAGAGCTTCGTGCTTCGAAGTGAATTGATTAGAGTCTCGTGCTGATAACGTGTTATAAAACTGAAGCTATAAAAGAGAGAATAATAAAAAAGCAAGCGAGAGAACTATAGAGAGAAAGAATATGAAATTCTTATTGATTTCTGAATATGAAAAACTTATGAAAGCATAGCCCTATTTATAGTAAAAGATTTACTATTACATAAAAAGGAATGAACGACTATGATTCATTTACTATGCAACATAGTAACTTGATTAGGAATGAACGACCATAATTTATTGAGTTACTATGCAGTGTATAGTAACTGGCGACTTAGCCACCTCACTTGTTTACAACATCTTTTAATGCTTTTTATCTTTTTTCTCTACCTTTTTCTTTCTCTTTTCCATTTCTAAAAAAAAAAAATCTAAGTCACCAATATCTTTTTTGGCCTTACATTTACATTTGAATTAGTACTATCTAGCCAACTTTTTCTTTTTCTACACTAAATTTATTAGTCTCTAGCATTTTCCTTTCTAATGGTTGGCCAGAGACGGCAATTGATAAGCTTAGCTTTTTTTAGTACAATTACTTTTTTTTAAAAAAATATAATTTAAAAAGGATCATTCAAATTACATAGTTCGATCTAATTATTTAATTACATCTTTAATGATGGTACTAAATGTGGTACATATATACATTGATTGATGATCTCAACATACGAAAGCCTCTCAAAACAAGTTGTTTGAACTTTGAACAACTAATTAATACTGTACGTCAACCCTTTAAAAACAAATAGACTTGCTGCAAGTTGTTATATTTGTGAATCACATGAGCTAGCAATCCTGGGATTAGTATATGGTCCATTTAATAAACCTTTTGCAATCAATTTATATGCTGCTTCAGTTAAGTGTAAACCATCCCAAGAAATATATTGGGATGGATTATCACAAACAACACCCCCTGGTTTTCCACAATCAATTGATCCCTCAGATTTGTTTGGAAGATCAAGAGGTGGACAACAAGCACTAAGTAGTGATTCTGTGAATCCTGCAAAATCATGAATTCATAATGAAATTAATTAAAGGAACACAAAATATCTGTGATCTAAGGAAATTAATTAAAGGATAATGGGGATGGAGTTAAGTACCATATTGTTTTGGGGATTGATATATTTGCAACGCAGCATGATAATAATCTGCATAGATGATATTCACATTGGGATGAAGTACTTGAAGTCGATTTATTTCGGCATAAAGTTGTTTGTTATAGTATTCTGCAAATCTGTTTAACCATCTTAGGCACCCAATTTCATCATATGCTTCAACATCTTCAGTCTTGAACATTGATAAATAGATGTAATTGCATCCAATAGGAAGGTTTCCAGGGACTATCAGAGTTTGAGCTCCAAAATCAATCAATTTCTGCCAGCCAATCGATCACAAAATTAAATAAATATATAATTCACCAAAAGATTCAGGCACGTGCTAATTGAAACCAATAAAAAATTAAAGAAATGTTCAGCATCAAATGAGAGCCAACCACAAAAAGACACAGTAGATAGGCCATCACTTCAACATAAACGACAACCTTAAGAAAAGTAGTGAGTAATCATAGCACCGGGGAGCTCATACTGATGAATTCACTAAGCAAAAATGTCTTCACATTCAAATGTTGAAAATATATATAATTATCATATATAAAACAATAATAGTCGACAATTTCACACTTTCCTGTGACGTTTACTATTGAGAGACATGTTTAGCATTTCATAAGCCAACTGCCGACAGACAGGGATGGCAATTTTTTCTTAGTTAATTATTAATAATCTCAAAACAATTCTTAATATATAAGTTCTTGCTTGATTATATATTTCCTATTGCAATAATTAAATATGAACGATATAGTACGTTATGTATGTATGGCCATTGGCTAATCTAATCCAATAATTGGTAAGCTTGAAGTCACCTCAGATTAAACTAGGTTTATTAGTTTAATTTATGCGTCTATATATACAAAAATATTATCAACTTGATGATGGCACTAGACAATTAAATGAACAAAATTTGCTCAATCACAAAGATGTCATCATACTAGCATCTATTTATTGATTAATCCTAAATATATATAGACGTCATACCATAAAAGTCAGCACTTATTAAGCCATATTAATTAATTAAAACTTTAGATAAAAAGAATTCACATAAAGTAACTATTTCACTAGATAAGAACATAAGATACGCGATGCAGGAGAAGCATGTAAAATTCTAATTCTAATGCATATTTTTAAAAAATTAATATAAGTGTATCACTGTATATTTTTGTATATCCCATTTTTAATATGAAAAAATATAAACATAAGTGTAAGAAAGTGTATAATGATACTTTTCTAAAATTCTTACCGTGATAGCTGAAGAGATTTCATTGATGACATCGGGTACGTATGTCCTGAGTTCTTCAACACTCTTGCGTAAAAATAGAGGATGGTTGAAATCATTCCCACCAATCTCACCCACAAGAAATAACGACCTCCCAAGTAATTCTTTACACTCTGCAAAAATTAAAGAGTATTCTCGGAAGATTTCAATTATTTTATATTATACCTTAAATATTTTATACAACATCAACTAAATATATTTAACATGAATAAAAGATATAGTACATACAGAAGGTTACCTGAGGGAGAAGCACAAATGGAAGGGAGCAAATCCTTGAACCAATTTAACTGCACTCCCAGAGTATAGTTTGTTGCAATATTGTAGATACCTTTCCCTAAGTAGTAGCTTGAATCCATAGCAGTGGCTCCTGCAACTGCAAAATTCACTCCCTCCGCCGTTGGATTCCAACTGTTTATCTTCCCATTCTTGATTCCCACATACGGCTTCAGCAATGGAACCCCCATCTGCTCAGCTGCCAGATCACAGATCATATTATCATTTTATTATTATTATTAGAATTATTTATATATAAAACTTATCTAATAATAATTACCGATAAAATCGACGATGAGACGGCCATCAGAGCATCTTCCAGTAGGGTGATGGAAAAAGGTTTCGCCATAGGGAAGGTGTAAGGCTATAGAGAGTGTGTTAGTGTCATAGTAGTTGTTTCCGGTGTCAGCAAGGGAATCTCCGAAGCTGTATATTGCTCTAAAGCACCGTGATCTTGAAGAAGATAATGCACTTACTGATGATGTGTGTATAGCAGCAAGAACCACCACAAACCAAACCCATAATGATGGAGATGGAGAAGCCATACAATTAATGCAGATCAGGGAATCCTAGTGTATTTCTTCTGTCAAGTGTTTTACTTACCTGAAAACATAACCGCTGTGAAGGAACATATATAGATGAGCAAATTTGGGGTAGGATTCTGTCACTATCAAAATTCAAATTGCTGTTCATTCCAAAGTTACGCATTGCCACGGACGATACTTATACGTACGCAGCCACGAAACAAATACGCTAATTCAAAATTTCTGGTACACAGCAAAAATATATCTTTTAATATAATATATATTTTACATAAATTTTTATAAAATATAGATAAAATCTTTTATATTTATATCAACTTTTCTCGATTAATTTTCGATAAATATATACTTGAACAAGAAGTGAATAAAATATGTGTATCAGTTGGTTGGTGGCCCTGGGTGTTTATGTTATACTCTGATAAAAATATAAGTATATTAGTGGTCATTTCACTAGTCCTTTTAAATAAGTGTCGGATCGAATCCTACCTTATATCGATAGGCTTTTAAATGGAGTTGCGATATGCAATAAATTAGTTTTCCGCTATTGTGTTAAGGGGTATCATTGAAAAAAAAAAAATTGCTTTGCAACTACCGCTTTCCATTCTTATCTATATGTTTTGACCTTTTCTAATTGAACCGTCCAAATGGTTGGTGGCACCACCATTGCGGAGTGTCTTAAGTTATCCATAATCGCCTTCTTCTTCTAATATTGATTATACCCTGCCTTTTATATATATTGAGCATTCTAACAAAATTTTTTATATATAAATATATATATTTAATTGTATATTATTATATCAGTAAAATAATTGTTTTTATATTTTCAAATTTTTTTTTTTTAAAATTAATGGATGATATATAGGGTGAAAATGTTGTTGAACATTAATAATCTGAAAGTCATTATCATTGTCTAATGACAAATGTAATAAAATAATTAAGATGACACTGCTTTAATTTTGTTATAAACTCAATTTGAAAATGATGTTCACCTACCGCGCTTTTCTGTTTGTATGGAGATTCCACTGTGAGCTTATAAGTTCTAAAGAGAAATTGTAACAAAGACTTCATTATTCTCTTTTTTAAAAAAAAAATTAAATTGACAGAATAAAATTCATGAAAATATAAAACTAGAAATTATAAACTATAAGTTCATATGAAGTTCAAATGACATTTGTTAGAATTCCCTTCTGATTTCGAAACTCCCTATTTTTATAAAAAAAAAAATGTGTGAAACCCATATTTCTTTATTAAAGATTCCCTGTGTCGATCATCGTTGCACATACACATACAAGCACAAAGTAGTTGGATTCTATGAATTCATATATTTTGAATGAGTTGAATTTGGGTTATATTCTTTGAACAATGAATGCTTCTAAGTTCCGAAATTAAAAATGATCACATACATACATTTCCCAAATAACGCAGTAGTTACGTTAGAATATAAGAATAATTAAATTTAACATGGAATTTCGATTAAATCAAAGGAACTAAAATAAAATGATTCCGAACTACATAGCATTAAATTTCTACGAGATCATGACTTGCCATTTCTTGTGTAATCCATTTAGTTTATTTATTTCTCTCATGTACTAAGTTGGCTAAACATGCAAGCAATTTCCATAAACGAACTTGGAATTAAATATTAGTATGCATTATTGTGTAGTATGTGTCATGATAATTCAATAATAAAATTAAATATATATAATAATGATAATATAACCTAAAGAATATTTGTCAAAAAGAAAATATACAGACACTAATAATTAGACTTATTTAAAGGTTGCTTCACCAACTCAAGCAATGAGACGCTTTAATTTTATTATATTTGTATCATTATTGTATGCAGTCCTTTAAAATATTTGTGATGAACTAATTGTAGTATGTGTTTTATCAACTACATTATCGCATAGACTAATAACTAATGATGAAGGATATCGTCCACTACTCAATAAAAGAAAAACGCTATGATGGATTAATATATTACTTTCTTTGTTGAACTTCTGATATGATTATTATTTGGCCCTAATCTCTGTGCTATATATCCATAACTCGTTTTATCTCTCAACTTTTTCTAGTCATGTCAATTATTATTGGGTGGAATACGGCAAAAAATATATATTTTAACAAATTGAGTTTATTTATTAAAAAAAAAAAATTGTTGTCCCTATCTTATCCATAACCAAATACACTCAAAAGTGTAAAACTTCTAGTTACCAACATCCGTTAGATACAAAAATTAGCCTTGCAAAGAAAGTCAAGGAAAGTAGAAAAATTCAAAGAGTGTGCACATACAGGATATTAGGTGTGCCAGAAACAGCATATTATCATTATTATATTTATTTATATATATTTCACCTATGTGGTGACTCGCATTCTTTGAACAGCTACTAAAGTCTTTATTCTCCTCTAATCTCCTTTATCTACCATACAAGCAAGTGGAATAGAATATTAAAAATTTCAATGATTATATATCAAAATACTTTGAGAGACAATCATTTGACAATCAGGAATCAACACCAGATGTAGCCAAATCAAAACCTTACAAATTTTACAAAAATAAATCAAATTTCCATAATGCAAAAGGCAAAGCTGTATGTATAATCATTAATAGTAACTAGTCTTCGATCAACCACATATGCAGGCCTTATCCAAATTCGTGACGGTGAAAATGCTTTCGATATGGGGTCCATTGGGAGGAGACGCAAGAGTGCCGTGTCTTGCTCTATTATGATGCGGAGGAAGTGACCATTGCTATATATAATTGTCATCACTGATTAGCATTTGACACAGATGTTAATGTCTTATTATCTAATATACTTATATTCATACTAAACCTACGTTATTATTTGCATTTTTTTTCCTTCGAATTTTGTAGGAGAAAGAGTGTCTATGTAATGATTCTCTCAAATTTTGTTTGATGAGGTGTTCCAGAATAGAGAGCAGGTCGACATAAAACAAATAGACAGGAGTATTTATGAATGTGGGTCAAGACTCTAGTGATGAAACAGATGCGGTAAAACACACGTTGAATAACTTTAGAGGATCTTTACCCTATGCTTAACATGTTTTTTTCAAAGGGAGAGTAGTCCCTTACACAGGCTTGTGTTTTTCCAAAATTTGTTTTGACTAAAATATGTTACTCAAAATATTTTTTGTTTCTTTATAAATTATAAGTTTGGATCGTGTTTGAATGAAAATTTTGTAATAATGTTATATGGACGATAATTAATATTTCAGTCTTACACTCTGACTCCGAGTGTGTACCCTGCCCTTCCATAAGACATCAAGAAATGCTAAGATTATCGTGATATCCAAAGTTGCCATTGATGGAGCACAACGTAGTAAGGCCAGAGTATGGTCCTTTTACTATAGCCTCTGCAATCAATTTATGTGTGGCCTCTGTCAAATGAATACCATCCCACACAATATACTGAGAAGGATCATCACAAGCAACCACCCCTGGCTTTCCACATGTCGTTGATGCATTGTAGTTGTATGAACCTCCATTCCCACAGCAGATTTTGAGTGTCTTTTTAAAACCTGTATTGGCATCAAAATACATACTTAGCATAACATGAAATGGAGATGGGAATTGAAGGGTCGAACATATAGTACCAAATTTTGTGGGATCACTAAAAAGTGGCCAAGCAGCATTGTAATAATCAGCATAGAAGATATTGACATGAGGATAAAGTCCACGAAGCCTTTCAATTTCAGCTTGGAGCTTGTGGTTGAAATATTGAGTGAATTCATTTACCCACTTCAAGCATCCTATTGAGTCATACTGGCTTTTATCTTGGGTTTCATATATTGTCAAATACATTGCACTGCATCCTATTGGCCAAACCCCAGGAACCATCACTGCGCGAGCCCCTAGATCAATCAACTCCTGTATGTTGTGATTATGAAACTGTTGCCTACTATCCCAATGCAATAAGGAATAAAGGTAGACATGGCTTTATAGAAAGAATTTAATTTTCATTTACACATATATCCAATCAGGTGTTACCACATCTTCAAAAGTAATTAATTTTCAAACCCACTACTTCTAAAATCATATAAATGCATGAATCTGATTGGATGACTGTGTAAAACTATCAATGCAACAAAATTAAACTATTATAGAAATGTGGAATGTATGACTTAACCTAATAAGGTAAGGCATGAATATAAATCTTACAGTGATAGGTGAACTTATTGCATGGATTATATGTGGAATGTATGACTTAACCTCTGCTATGCTCCTTTTTACAAAGAAGGGGAAATTGAAGTCATTGCCTCCAATCTCTCCCACAATAAATAGTGAATCCCTAAGAATTCGTTCACAGCCTGCCAACAAATTCCCTTAATTAAGAAAGAGTAATACTAATGTGATGTGAACAAGAATAGAGAGAGTAGTAGTACTTGTGGAGGAATTGCAGTGGGAAGAAAGGAATTGCTTGAACCAATCCAATTGAACAGAGAGGGTATAGTTAGTGGGTCCAGTTTGAACACCTCTGTCCTGGAAGAAAGTGGAGTCCAAGGCAGTGGCTCCAATGACAGCAAAATTAGCACCCTGGCCCACATTCCAATCTCCAAATTCACCATTCTTGATTCCAATGTAGGGTTTCATGGACTGAATCCCCAAATACTCAGCTGCAAAGGCAAAACAAAATGCCTCAATTAAATTAGAGAGATATAATTATAAAAGGGAAGAGAAAGTGATTAGTGATTAGTGATTACCAATAAAATCAATGATGAGGCGTCCATCGGAGCAGCGACCGGAAGGGTGATGGAAGTAGGTTTTTCCGTATGGAGGGAAGAAGCATTGCTGGTCGGTTGTCTGATGACTGAAATACAAGTTTCCGGTGTCGGTGATGGAGTCACCGAAGCTGAAGATGGATGAGAAGGTGTTAGTGGGGCATGACAGTGCCTCAAGAAGCAGTGGCATGAGTATCACCATTAACAAAGAAGAGCAGCTTATTTCTTGAAAGGCAGCCATTACAAAGAACTGCTACAGTGCTACACTGTCACTATAATCTTGGTTGTTGGGGTTGCTAACTTGCCACACTCACTTCTCACCACTCAATTTCTTTTTTTCTCAATAAAAGAGACACACTTCTCACTCAGTTCAGACTTCAGAGTCCAGAAACCACGTTAACCACATTATTCTTGCAGTTGTTTTTTTAGGAAGTAATGCAAACTGTGTGAATTTTTTATTCACAAGTCTAATTAAGTGAGTTTAAATTTAATCAAAGTTATTTTTTTGTTAAAAATTTTAACATATTATATTATTTAATTAGATAGATTTAATTGAATCAAATAGTTGACTACCTAATATTTTTCATTTAGCAAATTACTTATCTTTATTATTTGTATAATTTTTATGTTGTTATAATTTGTGTTTATTTTCGTATATTATTTTATACATTTTTATATAGATATTTTAATATAAGTAATTAATTTGGTGATTGCTATATATATTCTGTAACAAATGGTTACAAACAAGTACAAAGATATCTATTTTTGTTGTAAATAAAGGAATGGGAAAAAAACTATATTATATATCTGAATTACATGAAATACTAATTTTAGGATTAGTATATGGTCCATTTAATAATCCTTTGGCAATCCACTTGTATGCTGCTTCAGTCAAGTGCAAGCCATCCCAAGAAATATACTGAGATGGATCATTACAAGCAATCACCCCCGGGCTGCCACAGCGCGAAGCATTGGAATTGTTTGCAATTCTAAGAGGACAACAAGCACTTGAAATTGATTCCGTAAATCCTGAAATTGCATCAAGAAATTGCATATATTAGTAAACCCGGGGTGCAACTCAATCATCTTTATACTTATTATCAAGTAATATATTGTCATGATTAATCAAAGGTTGGTATCTTTAGTTCGAGAAATTTAATTGCGTACTAAAAACATAAGAAAATTAAAACAAAAAATAGGACTTATGTACCAAATTGTCTTGGAGATCGATACAATCGCAACACAGCATGGTAATAATCTGCATAGATGATGTTTATATTTGGAAGAAGTACTTGAAGTCGATTAAGTTCAGCGTAAAGTTCATTGTTGTAGTATTGAGTAAACTTGTTTAACCACTTCAAACAACCAGCTTCATCGTATTCACTCCTATCTGTAGTTTCATACATTGTTAAATACCTAAAGTTGCATCCAAGAGGAAAGTTTCCAGGAACCATGAGAGTCTTAGCCCCTAAATTAATCAATTTCTGAAAATCACAGAATCATGAAAGGTATATATTAGAGAAGACCTTATTGGTACTAATAAGTATATAGCAATTATAATCATGACTTCAAGAAACAATATCTCATCAGTTATTGAATTCATACCAAATAATATAAATATATATGATATAGCTAGATTAATTTAAGATAAGCAATTCAAATGTATCTGCATAATGCACAGAAACTCTTACATTGATAGCCAAAGAAATCTCATTAACTACAAGAGGCACATATGTTCTGATTTCTTTTATACTTTTATACAGAAAAAGAGGATGATTGAAATCATTGCCACCAATCTCCCCAACAAGAAACAAAGAGCTCCCAAGAACTTCTCTACACCCTGTCAAATTAGACCAAAGTTTTATTTATTACTCATGAAATATTGCCGAGACTTCAATTCATTCGATCTATATAACAATTACCAAAATGATTACCTGAAGAGGAATTACAGATAGAAGGGAGCAAGTCCATGAACCAATCTAACTGTACTCTCAGAGAATAGTTTGTTGCAATATTATAGATACCCTTCTCTAAGTAGAAGCTTGAATCCAAAGCAGTGGCTCCTGCAACTGCAAAGTTCACTCCCTCCTTTGAGTTCCAATCTTTTATATTACCGTTCTTGATTCCCAGATAAGGTTTCAGCAATGGAACCCCCATCTTCTCAGCTGCCAAACCCTCACACAATACCAAACTATGCATTAGAACAACAGAAAATCCATGACACAGGAACATTATATTATCGGTTATTATTGGTTATTAACTTCTCATATACTATTAATAATTAATAAGGGTTATGCTAGGTGTTCATCGAAATCAACCACTAAAATCAACATGTATAATAAACATTGAAATACAAAATATATATAGTTTAACTCGTTTTAAGTGCGTATTTTATACTTCGATGTTTATTATACACCGATAGCCGATTTAAGTTGTTGATTTTGGTGTACAACTAGAATTATTTAATTAATAATTACCAATGAAATCTACGATGAGACGGCCGTCGGAACATCTTCCAGTTGGGTGATGAAAGTAGGTTTCTCCGTAGGGAAGGTTCAAAGCCAAAGTTCGTCGTGAAGGGAGCGTGCGAGTGTCATCGTAAGCGTCGTTTCCTGTGTCGGCAAGGGAATCTCCGAAGCTGTATATTGCTTTGTAGCAGCGGGTTGAGGAGGAGGTGGTAGATGATATTATTGGTGTGGGCGTAGCCATGGAGGAAGCAGCCACGTGAAGAAGAAGCGCTAGTGTGAGAAAGCAAGCCCTTGAAGAAGCCATGCATGCATACACTGAATCTGTTATGTTTGTGTCAAGTGAGTGTTCATGCAAAAAGTGTTCATGCATATATATAGGATTTGTATGAGTAGATGGTGTTGAAATGCATGTACGTACGTGACAGGGTCAAAATACATAATTGGTAGGTAATTGTACTGTGAAGTATTAATTAAGAGAGATAATTGCAAGTAACCGTTTCTTTTCCAATCCTAGGAACGCTATTTGCCTGATTGTTGATTTTACGGTGGGTAAACATTTGATTGGTTCTGATTGAAGTTCAGAAATAGTGTATCTGGGTCACTAGAATTGCAGCGAATTCTAAGTTGGTGACTCAGTAGTGTTTATAATAATAAAGTAAAATGACTGTTTTATCCTCACAACTAACTGCAGTCTCACACCTAGCTTAGCTACCAACCTCTCTCCTCATTATATGGATGGAGACTCGCAGTATGCAGAGTGCACCTTCCTCCCTTGAGGCTTCAGGCTCCAACGACCAATTCCTTATCTCCCATTCTTTCCCCGTAGTTTCCTCATTCATGCCTAGAAAAACAGAAATCATACATAGGGACTCTTAATCACATTCATCTCATTTTTAAAAAGAGTAATTTAATATACATTTTCTTAAAATATAAAAAAGTAAAAATTATCTCAATGTTTTATGTTTAAAGTTTTAAACAACTAGGAGAATTATTTAAGACTTGATTTAAAAAGTATATATGTATTATGTCATGGTGGCATATTAAACATCTATAGTTTAAATAAGTGAAGTTTCCTGAATTTCTTTCAATTTCAATTTATTCTTAGCGTTTTCATGTTTGAGTTCTGAGTATATAAAAAAGAATCGCTCTCTTTATAAAATCTCCGAATAATGTTCTAAGAAATAGAATTAGCTCAAGTGGAATAATACATGTAATTCCGAATAAGAAAAAATAGAGATGTTACTGTTGATTCAGGGTCCTTTTAGAGGAAAAAACGCGGAAAAGAAAAGAAAAAAGAGTGCCTTAACCTCTAACTTATAGGAGGATAGGATCCAGGAGAGTGAGGAGACCGTCTGGTTTTTGTAAAAATTTCAAATTCTTAAAAATATACATCGTAAAATCATTCTGATAATGTTTTTTGTGTAAAATTTCAAAGAATATAATAACATTCTTTTAATCACACCTAGGATAGAAAAGATTCTAAAATGAGAGGAATGGTACAAATGCTAATTGCTGAAATTTTCAATCTGGATTTTTAGGCGCACACAAATTTACAATGGCTGTATCTAGTATCTTGAATGCTTGATTGACGTAAAAATTGCAAGAAGCAGGATGTTCTATAAGCAGCAAGAGTTTTTATGTATACATGCACAAAGCTTATTACATTGGTACAGCAGGGGACAATCCAAGCATATACAAATTAGAAGGGAGCAAGTTATTAGGAATGGAGTTTTCTACTGAGGATTTGGGGGACGGCTGTTAGCAGCAGCAACACGGGATCCCCATTCTAACAACTCTTTGCTAGTATCATCCTTGTGCACAAGTACTTCTATAAAACACAGTGAATCTTTTCTTGCTCCTGTTGCTGTTGCAATTGCTTCTCTTAGATCTTCCTCTGTCCGTACCTTGGCAGCCCAGCATTTGCCTTCTCCGTTATGGATGGCTTCCACAAAGCGAGTGTAATCCCAGTTCTTGATCACATTGTACGGACCATCATGAATCTCAACTTCAATTGTATAACCTCCATTATTAATGAGGAAGATGATGCTCCTTTGTCCGCTCCGGATCATTGTTGAAATATCCTGTGCTGTCACCTGAAAACTACCATCACCAATGCAAGCAATTACACGCTTATCTTTTGCTGCTTGTGCATATCCAAGAGTAGCACCCACTGACCAACCTATAGACCCATATTGCATCTGGAATTCATACCTGAAATATGAAATTAAGGCACCACAAATCCACAATGTTAGTCCCCAGAAGATAAACGAAGAATGCTACATGACCATTAATTTCAATTTATTCAAACCTCATTTAACCATCAACATTGAAAAGTGTTGGTTAAATTGTAATGGTTAAAATAAATTAAGATTGATGGTCATCTAGTAATTCTCAAGATAAACATTAGCATTTTGCTAGATACAGTTGCAACTGAATTAAATACCCGCAATTTTCAGGTAGATGTAGCTTCTGACAGTTGAACCACGAGTCTCCAGTTTCAGCTATTACAGCAGTATCTCCACTTAGCATTTCCTGTGAAATTAGTCTGATAAAGTAAATCCTCTGGAATTGCAATGCAGGGTATGAATTATGAAATCGTAGTCATAGAACATACCTGAATGTGCTTAAACAGAACATTAACTCTAAGAGGTTCATCCTTCTCTAGCCTCAGAGGAATGCCTGGGGGAACATATATACGTTGGTAATTCTCCACAGCTGCACTGTTTTTCTTAACCTTCTTAGACAATGCTGTTAAGAAGTCAGCCATGAAAACCCAACCCAAAGAAGGACCATTGCCAATGGTCACACGATTAGGCTGAACTATTACAGCTTTCTCCTTCTTTATCAATAAGGAGTACCCCACGGAGCTATAGTCGTTGAAGATAGGGCCGATAAAAACATATGCATCAGCAGATTCCACTATCTCGCCACAAAAGGTGGTGCTAACAGCACCCCAGTATGTGCCAATGAAGTGTGGATGATGCTCTGGCACTAGCCCCTTCCCAGAGGGCATACAAGCTATTGGATACCCACTAGCATTTGCAAACTCCAGAAAAGCCTTCTGTGCCTTTGCCACTCTTAGTTTTGGCCCACCAACAATGACAGGTTTCACAGCTTTGTTTAGAAATTCAGCTGTTGCTTCAGCAGCTGCTTCTAATCCTTGTTGGTTGCTTACCCTGCACAAATCCATTAGAAAAAATGTGAATACTCAGGTGCAGTCGACTTCACATGAAGTTGCTGTGAACTCGCTTGTTAAACGTTGGATGATTTGAAATATTTGACGAGACTGTCATCTAAAGTATCAACTTCACTTGAACTTAATTAATTATTTGATTGTCAATTAACTAATTCATTAATCAATAAATAAGATTGGATCTCAGTGTTAAGATTTCATAATAAAAAAAATAGAAAAATGGGAGGAGAGGATAGTATACATACTTAGGGGCAAGGAAAAATGGGACAGGGTCTCTTGAAAAAGTTGGATGTGGAATCCCAGGAAGGTTGCAACTTATGCTGATGTAAACAGGCTTGCTTTCCTTCAAAGCAGTGGAGATTGCAGTGTCAATCTGCTCATGTGCATCTTCCAAGTTATTCACCACTGCCTGAATGAAACACGAGAAATCAAAATCGAGTTAGTTAGTAGTTACATCGAATAACACAAGTTAGTTAAAATTCATTCAGTCAGTTACAGTGAGACGCACCTGAAAGCATGTTATGGTTTGGAAGCAGCGGAGTTCCTGTGAGAAATCGGGTAATCCGATGGTGTGGTGGAGGATCCGGTTGGTGCCGTAGTCGTTGGAGTTGGGACCGCCGACGATGCACACCACTGGTAGGTTCTCGCTGTATGCGCCGGCGATGGCGTTGAGGACGCTGAGGCCGCCGACGGTGAATGTGACGACGCAGGCACCGACGCCCTTTGCTCGGGCGTAGCCGTCGGCAGCGTAGCCGGCGTTGAGCTCGTTGCAACAGCCGACGAGGTTGAGGTCAGGGTCGGCGATGAGGTGGTCGAGGAGAGTGAGGTTGAAGTCGCCGGGGACGGAGAAGACGTCCCTGACGCCGATCTCGACGAGGCGGCGGGCGAGGTGGCGGCCGAGAGTGCCTGCGGAGCCGGGGAAATGGTTGGCAGCTTCCATGTGTTGAGAGAGTGTAATTGGATTTGACTAATGTGATTTAATTAATTAATGTGATTTATTAATCATGTGTGTGTTGGATTTCAATTTGGGTTTTATAAGGGGTTTTGTTTTTGAAAATCCATGGGCCATACCTTGGACGAGGGGACAAGGTATATTGAATTGTTGAAATCTTGGGATATGCTTAGGAACTTTGTCTTTCTGTCAAACATTATTTCCCAATCTTAATCTTTCTATATAATAATAGGTGTTTAGAGTATAATAACTGGTTAATGGATAATTTGTGTAATACAACTAGTAGTAATTTTGGACAAATTTAGGAATAAGAGGAATGTGGTGGGTGAACAGAAAAAGATCAATGGACAGCACAGACTATTACAATACTATGTACTTGAAATAACAAAATAGAAATGGGAAGGGTTTAGTCGTGGTTTTTGTAGGGTGAGTTTGATAGAATAATCTTCGCCATTTATTGGCTTCTACTTTGATACTCTTTTCATAGGAATAGATGGACCGGAATCACCTTAATCTGTTATCTATTAATTTTTCGAAATTTTTTATAGTAAATTTAAAAATTGTTTAATTTTATATTCTAAAATTAAATGTTTATTTTGAACATTTTCTAAAGAATTAAAGTCAAATTTTAAGCAACATACATACCAATCAACTTATTCATCTATTTGAGCTTTCAAACTTTCAAGAGAACAACTTGGATTCTTCTTTGAATCCACCCATTCCTATTTCCTAATTACTATTATTTGCAAAACATGCTACCGCCGCTTCTTTTTTTGTCCTTTTCCCTTTTTTTAATCTCGTTATTATAAAAATCCTCTAATACTAAACATATAATTCCAGCCCTCCCCACAAAATGATGTATAATTATATTAATAAGAATAAATTATCTTTCTATCAATTAAAGTTCATAATACTAATAAATCTATATACTAATTAGCTTTGTACCCACAAAAAGTAGGTTTTATATATGATAAAATATATGTTGTTATTAATTGAATTATATTCTAAATAGGTAAAAATAATAATTTGTTAACACCAAAATTTTTCATAAATAGAAATAGTAGTTTACTTTATATTAATAAAGTGAGACGGAAAAAAAGTATTAATAAATTAAAATAATGATTCAATTCTTTATATTTTTAAAATTTTACATTACACATATTTAATTAAAAATTGTCAATGTGTAATTAAGAACTATTTAGTATTATATTTGTCGTTGGTCAAGTGCAAGTGAATAACCTAATGTTCTCTAGGACAAAACAAAATAGAAGAGATTACTATTGGTCTAAATTACCATTTAATTCTTTTCATTTATTATTATTATTTTCATGAAAAAATAATTTTAGCTGAAAATATTAATGCATTATGCATCAAAGAGAAACATAATTAAAATGAGATATGAATATAAATCTGGAAATTAAACTATGTAAATACTAATAAATAGTATAACGCACTTCATGTATCTTATTCTTAACTTGAATTTGCCAAAATTAAGTAATAAACTCTCTGTCTCTGTAGTCTGATCTAAAGCCCTCATCATGAGTCATGACTCTGATGACAACTACAAAAACAAAGAATTTAATATACACTGCAACATAAATATAATGGCAGAAACAAAATTAATCTTCATCATCTAACAATATTAGTCAATAGTTTATGTAGTGATGCTGACTGTCGGGTCCATCGGGACTCAATCTTTGGGTGCTGTCATTATATCTTCCATTAATATTTTCTGAAACTGAACGATGATTAGAAGCAGCAGAGGTCGTTGCTGATGAGGATCCTTTCTTGTTTCGAAGCATGTTGCTTACAATTGTTGGACTCAGTGGCCGTGTCTCACTTCCACCACTTAGAAGAAGCACCATCACCAAAATGCAACTCATATTCCTCATCATCATCAACCTCCCCATGTATTATATTCTTATTGTTAATTAGAGCTATACACACATTCTGGTATTTATAGTAAGCTTTCCATACAATAAAGGTAATGGTATATAGTTCTGTAGGAATGATGACGATGATATATGATCTATCCAATACATACATAGTGAAAATGTTAGTGCGGTTAAGCGTATCTCATTCATTATTGGTGTGTAGTATTATTATCCATAAATGTTACTGTTTATGCACATTGTATTATTAATTAGTTTGTTTGATACCTAACTTATTTTTTACATATTTACTTTATAATTATTTGATTAAATATTGTGTATAATCTTTCCTAATTTTCATTTATTTTTCCTCTTCTCCATTTTTTTTGGCATTAATGAATTAAAATATGATGAATTAGCTAGCCTAAAAAAAATTAAATCCATTTATATAGGTAGCTTTTTAATCCAATAAATCAAAAATTAATTTTTAGTAAATCTGAATTTTATTTAAGAATTTATTATTATTCACTGAATTAAAATCTCATTTTAATAGTTGCTGGTGAACTCATCGTTAAAGCAATTCAAATTGATTACGAATTACATAGGTAGCTAGCCAATGTAATTTACCGGTTGGCGTGTCATATCCACTTTCCACAGGCAGCAAATTAAAGTGGCAAAGTTTCTGTTCGGATTAAAAGACACTACGTGAAGAGATAGTAGTTGTTCAAATTAAAACATGAAAAGATTGCAATAAGCTCAAGAGTGTGTAAACACTATTATCAGTATTATGTCCATTATATATTATCAGTGGATTCCACTGGCTTGTGGATAAACAGGATATAATGGATAAGGCGGAAAAGGAAACACTTATAAAACACAGACACTTCGTTAAATTGGCGTGTTCATGTATCGGATATTTTTTGAATTCGACACGTGTATCTTTCGTGTCTCATCTGTGTCCTTAAAAAATAGAAAAATATCCTTTCAGACACACTTAACACTTTAAAATATTATCACGTGTTCGTGTGTTAAACTTTAATCTTAATTTATACCCTAAAAATGAGTTTAAAAATATTATATATTATTATTTCTTAAAACTAAAAGTTATTTTAAATATTTTTTATAATTTAAGAAAAACATTAAAAATATTTAAAAATAATAATTTAAATTTTAATATAAATAAAATATTAAAATATTATTTTAATTTTGTTAAAAATACATTATATTTTATATATGCCGTATCCTCATATCATACGAAAAATTAAAACTAATGTGTCGCTGTGTCACGTGTTGTGTCGTGTCCCGTGTCCGTGGAAAACACAAAACATGCAATTTAATTTGCATGCATTACAAACAGAGAAACATTATGACTGTGTTTTACACTTCCATGTCACACTTGTCAAATAAATGTGGCCACCGGTTTTCATTTCAACATTTTTTTGGGTTAAAAGTCATCACATCCAATCCAACAATATGAAATGGGACGTTCTTGTAGTTCCTTATGCATCTTAGATATAAATTCATCATCTCTCTCTGTATATTATTTACATGAAAATAAAATAAAATATAAAACATTAAAATTTGAACGTTATATATTTATTTCTACCTAATAAAAAAGTTAATTAAGATTAATTAAATAAAAATTGGTTCCCTATATAAGTTGAGGATATTTTATGAGTAGTAGAGATAACATTACAATTTTGTGGCGATTAGAATGTATATAACAAGTGGTCAAAAGTTTGGTTTTATTGACTGGATGGAGCTCTTGTTCGTCAAAGATGAGGCTTTCCAATTTCCATGTTAGCCGTCATCACCAATATATCATGCTTTTGGAGATAAGAACTGCAAAGCCATGGAAAAGTTATATAATAAAGCCTAAAGGTACGTAACCTTGTTTCTGAAATAGAAAATTAGCAATATATATGAATAAAATTTTTAAGATGATTTAATTGATTAGTTTTAGCGATTCAATATTCATTACATTTATTTTGAATAAAAATTAAATAAAATCATGTGTAGTAGAGAAGCGAATTGATTTGGCATTTTAAAATTTAAATTAAAGGAGTTTGCTATATATTTTGATTATAAGTTTCATGATTTTATTTATTGAGACAATATAAAGAGTTTACAAACCTCAGCTAGACACCAAAAAAAAAAAAAAAAACTCAGCTCGAATATAGGTAGATCCAGGAGTACTATTGTTGGATTAACTTGGTTTTTTACTTTTTCTTGTATCTTGTCGTGTTTGCTTTGGAAAATGATGTGGTAGGATGGGCCTTTGGGGATCAATGGTGCCTTGGGTCTGGCCCATCAGGACTAAGCCTGCATTTGGTGCATCATTGCTCTTTGCAATGTTTCGCCATGTTCACCTTGACGCACAAATTTAATTAAGTGTTGTGTTTAATTATTAATTATATTAATGATCTATATATGTTTATGTAGTGTATTGTATTGGTAATAATTCATGGAGGAGTTGTGGCGTGGTATATATAGAGAGTGAGATGAATAGAACAAATATATAGGCGTAGTCAATATTACAATAACAAGTCACATGAAAAACGACTAATTAAGTAGTTATAAGCATAGGTTTTCTTGGATCAATCAACAAGCATGATCCGGCGCCACTAACAAGCCCCTTCATTATTCCCAATGTAAAAAGCATCATTTATAAGAAATTATTATTAATTGTGATTTCGATTATTATCAGATTGGGTCAATGATGACGTGGATCAGGCCCACCAGGACTGAGTCGAGTAGCTTTATAATGTGGGTTTTTCTCAAGTAAGAGTGATGGGAGGCCCAAACCACCATGTTGCTCACCTGATCCTGAATCTTTGACTGAAGCTGCATTGCTCATCAGATCTGAACTAGCAATTGGACGAGCCTGACAATACCCAAAAAATGAGAGAAATACTAACATCATAATCACACATAACCCCACTTTTGCCATTATTTATGTATCTAGCTATATGTAGTGTGTTATAATGTATCGATCTACACAAACTTAGAGTATATATTGTGTATGTGATTGAATTCGAAATGGCCTGATATATATAGAGTTATGCTAGCTAACATTGGTTACTGGTTTTCCCTTTGTAAATCCATGCGCGCATGCATATAGCGTCACAAGTTAACTTTTTATTTAGACACTTTAATCCTTTTCTATTTGCTGCCATGGTGTCATTATTTGGCTTCATAAAAAGTTATATTTTCTCTCAGTTAGTTCAGATCCTATACTTTGTACTATGCATTACATTTTCATTATAATATATCATATACGTGCACGCACACATACGTTTAAATGCATGATGTGGACTACTACTGCAAAGTGCTCTAAGATTAACTTATTTGTTTGTTGCAATAAGATACAAAAGTCAACTTTAAGTTAATTGGTTCAGCGTATCTTTGTGGATATAGATATCCATTACTAGTTTGTTTTTGACTGCCCAGTTATATACCAAACAACAAGCTCCTCGAGGTGTATTATGTACATTCCATTATAACAACTTTATTTAATTACTCTTGAATCAATCTGAGAGGCTAAATAATAGCTAGGTACATCCGATTAGTCATAAAAGAGTAATCCAATTAGAATTTGGTTATATGATCTCAATTCAGGCTAATGGTTCTTACATATACATCATTGTTGAACACCCTAATCCTTAAAGAAAATGACCACATACACGTACACTTCCTTATTATTAATGGACTCCACGTTGATCTGCGATAACTTTAATTTGTACGTAATGTATAATCATGGATCTAATAAAAAGGTTTAATACTTTTGTGGAAATGGACAAACCTGCTTTTGAGTTGCTATTATTATTGTCCACTATGTAATCACACGTATAGGACTCGAAATTAAGAGGAAAACAGATTCAAGAGCCTTGTTCAGCAAGTAACAGAAGGAAAGAAAAGAAGAAAATTGCAGCAAAAGATCGAAGAAGAACTATTCTTAGCTTAAATGAAAACTATATTGAATATTGTGAACAATACAATTGACTCAACTCAGCAAGGCTAACTCATCAACTAGTTAACTATGTATAACAGCAGCCAAGTCATAACTGTAACAGAATGTGTATGTGTCAGTGTGTCACAACTCACAACTATAACCAATCTATACAGAAACTTGTGTCTAGTTACAATTTTTAAATATATACTTCTATGATGTCTAGCTATCGAATAAACTAAGTCAAAAAATAGGTTAGCTATACACTAAAATCAGCTACTAAATCAGTTATTAGTGTATAATACATATTAAAATATAAAATATATGTGCAGTTTAATTTATTTTTAATGTGCATTTTATATTTTAATGTATATTATACATTAATGATTGATTTGATGGCTGATTTTGATATACAAATAAAATTGTCGATCAAATTAATATAATCAAAATCACAACAAATTATATTTTTATTTTTAAATCAATTTAAACTATACTACAAATATCATTTTTAGTTGTTTAATAATATAATGACATAATATATGAATTTGTGTAAATATATATGTAATAAAATATAAAAAAAAACTAAAGAATGAATATATTATGGCCAATAAAAAATCAACATATAATTATCAATAATAATTCATATAAATTTTAAATGATAACTTAATCTTAGATATATGAATTACGAATGATAACTCATATATTGACTTGCTAAAATATTTCAGTAACATCGAGGGTAGGGTGAAGTAGGGGTTGGTGAGATGACGAGAGATTGAGAGATGCAGCATGCTCCACGTCTTTTGGGTTTGAATGGCATGCCATCTGCCTTAACGTTAGTTAGGTGCCACTGTACTGTGTGGGACCAACTATCACCCTTTCTTCAACCTTCAACTTTCAAGCATGCATAATAAAACCTTCACTACCTTACATTCATTAACCCACACTAACAACCATGGAAGAACAAGCTGCTTCAAACCCCATCAAAATCTCCAACCGCACTCTCGTATTCCCTTCTCGCACTCCCTTCCACCAACACCACGCCCTCCCACTCTCCCCCCTCGACAACGACCCCAACCTCCGCCTCACCTTCCGCTACCTCCGCGTCTACATTTCCTCCCACTCCGACCCCTATGACGTCATCTTCTCCTCCCTCTCCCAAGCTCTTATTCACTACTACCCACTCGCCGGCACTCTTCTTCACCATTCAGAAAACAACCGCCTTCAGAACTGGTGCACCGCCGCTCAGGGAGTCCCCCTCATTCGCGCCACCGCCCCAGGCATCACCCTCGAATCGGTAAACTACCTCGACGACCCGGATTTCACCTTCGTTGAGAAGCTAGTACCCGATCCGGGACCCGAGGAGGGAATGGAGCACCCCTGCATGCTCCAAATAACGGTGTTCGCGTGCGGTGGGTTCACGCTGGGTGCTGCCATGCACCACGCGCTCAACGACGGTATGGGCGGGAGCTTGTTCTTCAACGCGGTGGCCGAGTTGGCTCGCGGGTCGAATCGGATATCGGTTGAACCGGTTTGGAACCGTGATGTATTGTTGGGAGCCAGGAACCCGCCCCGGGTGGATTCACCGTTGATAGGTGAGTTTCTGAGATTGGAGAAGGGGTTCTTGCCGTACCAAGAGGAAGCCGGTGATGATGTTGTGAGGGAGTGCTTCCACATTGATGATGAGTCCTTGGAAGTGTTCAAGACATCATTGTTTGAACAATCTGGTCTCAAATTCACCACTTTTGAGGCTCTTGCTGCTTACATTTGGGGGTCCAAGTAAGTAGTCTTCATTCTTCAATTCATACGAATATATATACAAATTAGTCGCCATTGAATTTTGAATTGGACATTTTGATCTATAATTAATTAATTATCAGACTAGACTAGGTTTTGCTATTGATATCCGAGGTGGCACGTGAAGCTATTTAGTTAACATTAAGTTTCTTAGACACATTTACGTGTCACGTCGGATCGGACTGTTGTTAACAGTTGACTGAAAAGATGAAGGAAAAATTAAAAATGTATATTAATGTTGGAGACTAATTTAGTAATTAATTTTGTTAAAAACTAAAATATCCACTTCAAAATTCCTTAGGACTAATTATAGCCTCTGTCATAATAATTTGTGTTTTTTAAACAGGGTTAAGGCGACTGGAATGAAGTTTGATGAAAAGGTTAAGTTAGCATACTCGATTAACATAAGAAGATTGGTAAAGCCAGCACTGCCAGCAGGTTATTGGGGTAACGGTTGTGTTCCAATGTATGTTGAGGTGAATGTGAAGGATTTAATAGAGCAACCCATTTGGGAAACAGCGCAGCTAATAAACAAGAGCAAAAGCCAGGTGAGTGATGAGTACGTTCGGTCATACATTGATTTTCAGGCACTGCATTATGGGGATGGGATCACTGCTGGGAAAGGGAATGGGATTACTGGGTTCACGGATTGGAGACACTTGGGCCACTCCTCTGTGGACTTTGGATGTGGAGGCCCAGTTACTGTTTTGCCACTTGGCAGGAATCTCCTTGGGAGTAATCACCCTTGTTACTTCTTGCCTTATTCAACTGCTACTGCCAATCATGCTAAAAAGAAGGGTTTCAAGGTTCTGGTTACTCTGCCTCAATCTGCTTTGCCTGCTTTTAGAGAGGATATGCAAGTTTTTGTCCACTAGAAGGACAATTTTCATGTGATCTTATAGAAATATCGTTATTTTAATTTTACACGTTGTAAAACTTAAAAGCCAGAAATGCAACCTGTTTCACTTTGTCATTTAAGCTGCGTGCTTCACTTTACATTCCCTTATCATTCTAGAAGGATCCATGTTATTCCCTTAAGTATAGGAATAACTCAGAAACGGCTGCAACTTGGAGACTATGCAATTGCATAATGCCGCGATCTTTATTAATTAGCATATAATATGGGAAAGTTTCGTATAATTTATATCAGTTAATCTTAATTAAAAAAAATAAAAAATGTATAAATCAAAATCAATGATTATAAATTATAAGTATATACCTAAAAACTTTCTCTTATAATATGTAAATATAATGATTTGGACTTGCTTCCTACATTCATTTACTTAAGATAAACTTAATTAGATGAAATAGATATACAAGCCTTATCTATCTGTTTGTTTATTTAACTACAAAAATAAATAATTAAGTTTAAGAACAACATAATTAGGAATTTGTAATTCTCATTCTGAAGACTACCTTCTACCGTCTGTATTATTATTTTGCCTATATATGCTAAGTAGACATGCATAAACTTTGTCTTTTATGTACAAGGAGAGAATTTGGCAATATTATTATTATTACTATGTAGGTAATTAATAATTAACATAATGTGCAGTGCAGGCCATCAATGTGCATGTATATAAAATATAAAATAAAATAATTATAAAAAAAGTGCACGCACCGCATAGTTTTAATCACGAATCCGCCACATATACGGCTATGAAATTAAGGCATTGTAAGTTTGGCTTATAAACTTTTTTTCTTTTTTGGTCTATGGAAGCACGGAAAGTCTATTGTCTTCTAAGTTCTAACGGTGAGCGAGAGACAAAAA
>JASCZI010211679.1:26385-39466 GCA_036250425.1 Stylosanthes scabra | reverse complement strand
GCTTAGAGTGAAGATTGTTGAGGAGAGAGCTCGATTCGACAAGAACCCGAAGGAGTTCCGGGACTCTTACAAAGCCGAGCAGGAGAAGCTCCAGACACAAATTTCCTCAGCTAGGAGTTCACTTTCGTCGGTCCAAATCGACCAAGACCTCAAGGTGAAAATCTCAAAGGTTTGTGCAGAGTTGAATGTGGATGGTTTGAGAGGAGACATAGTAACAAATAGAGCTGCAAAAGCTTTGGCTGCACTGAAGGGAAGAGACAAAGTGACTGCAGAGGATATTGCCACTGTGATCCCTAACTGCTTGAGACATCGTCTAAGAAAGGATCCATTAGAGTCAATAGACTCAGGTGTTCTTGTCACTGAGAAATTTTATGAAGTATTTAGCTGAGGTTGAGGCTCTATTTGCTATGCTATTTGATGTTATATTACTATTTATTTGGGGATTTTTCATTGTTCTAAATAGTAGAAAGATTCAGAAACTCCATGAAAACGGGAAATTCAATATTCCTCATGTGACTATTGTGTTTAAAATCATATGGGGTTATAACCTTTTTCAGCTGAGTTATATACTAATTCTATGGAATTTAGTTACATACTGTTTCATTCAGTTTGCCTTTTATATGACACAGCAAAATCAGTGTTTAAGTGTATGTTTGTATATGCTAGCTTTTATGATTCTCTAAGCAGTATCATGTTAAAGTGTATTAAGCTATGAGGCTAACCTTCAACACAATTCCCATATCATAAAATAGGTTAAATACCATAAACATTCAATGAAATATACATAAGAAAGCATACATAAAATAACACTATAATTTATACTTTGTCAGCAGGGGAATTTCAGTCATGATCATTATTAAAGCTATATCACTGAAACATTGCTTCACAAGTAAGTGAGCAGTTTCTCAATTCTTCATGACCTTCCTCCATGTTCAGTTTGCTTCAATCACTTGTATTAGATTGCTCAAAAAAAGGAGAGCAGGTTCACCTGAAAAATGATAAAATTCAAACTATTTGGAACTATTCTGTAACATTATCATGTCGTTTTCAGTAATTCCTCCCCAGATTTTAGGCCTCTGCTCTAGAAACTCCGGCGGGCGCCGAAGCAAAAGAGTAGCTGCCCTAATCAAGACAGCAGCAGTTAGAGCCCATATTACATACTGAGTATCCTCAAATTCATAATCAAAATAATGCACAAGATGCTTCTCTCCCATCCATTCTCTTTCCTCAGCTCTCCTATTCTCATTCTGCAATCATTCAAACCATGATCTCAAAAACTAAGTTCATTTGACTTTGACATGTGATGTCATAGTATATACATGATTTAGCACAACAAACCTTGAGGAACATCTCCAATGGAACATCAAATATTGCTTCAACTTCAGCTGAATCTAAAACCGGTGAAAATGCATCCTTGTTGGACAATATTCCCACCACAGGTATTACTGTAATGCCATACTGCAAATTAAAGTAAATGAATTATCGGTGGTAATGCTACGTGTACACCTCCATACATCTAATTTACAAAGCAGAAAATGTAAACATTAACACAGAAAAATTCACAAAACACATGAATACAACATAGATACCATAGAAACAATTACCTATAGCATCCTAGATTAATTCATGAACTATTATGCATAAAAATTGAGGAAGAAACTAGAAAGAAATGCAGCTAATGTTTTTGGAAGTGCATAGATACCTTAGTATGAAAGGGTTCAAGAAGAGTAATAACAGAAACAAGAGAAGGGTCCAATCCAATCTCCTCCTTAGCCTCCCTCAAAGCGGTTTCTACATCATCAGCATCACCATCTTCTCTCTTGCCACCTGGCAGGGCAACCTCACCTGCAACAAACCCATTTCAGTTAGGGTGAGAAAGACACAAACTTTGCAACTTTGAGGTTGAAAATTGAAAAAGGGTCAAACCGGAGTGGCGTGAAAGAGAAGCCGCCCTTAAAGTGAGGATGACTCTGAGATTTCCATCGGAACCTTCGAAGAGACAGATCAGAACAGCAGCTCTCTTGGTTGGTTTCGAGGTGAAATGGCTGCGCTTCAAGTTGTGGGGGTTGTTGGTTATGGAAGGTTGGAAATGATGAAGCAAAGCTTGTAGTCTCTCCGAACCTCGTACCTCACCACTGTTTGATCCCATTTTCCTCTTCTCTATGTTTTCTGCTTTCCACATTCTTTTTATTAGATTCCAAATTTGAAAGGAGCTTTGTCTAAAATGGACCTGATTTATGGTGAATTAAGTGGAATATTCTCAAATAAGTGGTTGAAATTTTTTCTATATTTTATTTTTATTATTCATTATAAAATCACAACCACTCATTTGAGAATATTCCACTTGGTCCACTATGAACTTGGTCCATTGTAGACTTTTCAAAAGTATTCGTAGCCAACAAAGTGTTTGTAGCCAACAAAAAGCAGCAGCCAACAATAGGTTAACAAACAGAACATTCTCTCGAAACATAGAAATAGAACATTCAGTTTAAATTTAAGATATTGGCTGAATTTTGGTTGGTTACTGAGCATTATTGTTTCATCGCATAATCAATAAAAAAAAATTAGGAGAAAATACTTAAAAAGTTAATTAGATATAAAATTAAATGAACTTCAAACTATGGCAAATGACACGTGATTCTTCTTCTTTAACATCAAGTTAAACAAATTACAAAGACAAATATATCTAGAAATCTAGATATAGTAATCTGATTCTCCTATTGAATCAAAGTTGTAACCAAGAACATGTATGAGAAGGCAAAAGTACCTTCTATCTACTCTTGCTTCCTGCAATATCTTTCTCTAAGTAGAAAAAGTACAAACTGACATAAAACTGATGAAAGAACTTTCAAGTAATGTGCTATATATAACTACCCCCCTTTCCTTCCTTGGATTCCTAAAATCTGTAGCTGTGATGAACATTACTATCACCATGTGATTAACAAATAGTATAAACGTTGAATTCAATGAATTGAAGAATCCTCGGTTTTATCCCTAGGAATCATTATTGGATTGTGCTCCAAGAAAGCTGGTGGGCGTTGATACACAACTGATGCAGCCCTTATCAAGATGCCAGCTGTTAAACCCCATATGAGGTATTTCTTGTGCTCAATTTCATAGTCAAATAAATGTATCACATACTTCTCTCCCATCCATATCCTCTCTTCTTGCTTCCTCTTTTCATCCTGATCAATGTAACATAACCATTAGATTTATATCAACTATAAGACTTCAATTGCTATAAACTGAATTTTATATTATCAACCTTGAGAAACATTTCTAAAGGTACATCAAATACAGCTTCTACTTCAGCAGGATTTGGAGCTGGCTTGAATGCCTTTTTGTCATGAAGTATACCAATGACAGGAACCACTATTATGAGGTACTGCAAAGGAAACAAAAAATAATGAAAATACAACATCGACTAAGACCATTAATCTGCAGTTTCTGAAAGATTGTTAACTCTGTTACATCATAAAATATTTACTAGTCTTGAAAGCTTCACACACTTTGACTTTAACTGCATAATTCATACCTTAGAGAAGAATGGTTCAAGAAATGTAACAACATCAACAAGTTGAGGATCCAACCCAACTTCCTCCATTGCCTCTCTTTTTGCAGTGTCTCCGTCATCCTTATCACCTTCTTCTGCCTTACCACCAGGCAAGGCCACTTCACCTGCAAAACAGCACCAAATTCAACACATACAATACAATCCTCACTTCATTCCACTTCCCAATAAATTCAAAAAATTTAAAGTTCTAAACTGTGCTCTGGTTTTATTTAACCAACACAATTCTTAAGATTCTAATAGCTATAGCTTTTGGTCTAGTGGTAAGTGTTTGGTTGAAGAGAAGACCTTTTTCTTATCTTTTCTTGAAAAGAAAACAACAATACAGCATGATGACATAAGTTTTCTTCCATTTGAATTCTCAAAACAAATAGCATTGTGTGACAAACTGAGCTTACCTGAGTACATAGAAAGCTTGGATGATCTCTTGGTGAGGATCACCCGTAGTTCCCCGCCATCCCCTTCGAAGATGCAGATCAAAACAGCAGCTCTCTTGAATCTAAATTCCCCTTGGTTTTGAGCAGTTGCAGTGGCTTGTTCAGGGAAACCAATTCGGGAAACAACCTTGCCTTTGCTTTCCTCCATGATTTGTTCTAGCATGTCCCCAGACAATGGTGGGGGCTTGTGAAGTCTGAGCCGTTGTGCCAAGGCTAGGAGCCTCTGCGGTCCTCCATTGTTATTGGAAGGATCCATGAACTTTGAAGGAAAAAAGAGAAGCTATGCTGATGCTATTTCACAATGGAAACCATGAATGCTAGTTAAGTAGCACTGCCATATCATAAATGTGATGAAAGTGTAGAAATTATGAGATCTCATGGTCGCTTTGATTGGATGATTTCAAAGTAAACCTGCTTTTGGAGACAAATATTAATTTCCTTAGATGTTGTTTATTATTGATCATAAATGATAAGAAATTTAATGCAACAAACTTTCCAGCTACCGAAGGAATTGGAAGAGCTGAGTATGAATGTACTACCGATGAGTATTTACAATTCGTCCATACTGTGAAAGATTCTGATATCTTCTATTATGGAAGATATTCTTGAGACTTGCCTTGTTAGCTTGATATCACATGAAAATTCTTACCTTAAAAAGAAAAGAACAGAACGGGTCCAGTGTGATGAGACAATAAGGTTGTTGGCTATCAGCAATTTAGGATTTTCATTTCCAAGCAACTCTTCTGGGATGTCAGAACCATAAAAGATTCAGAACTGATCTGGTAAATATAAAATGATTCAACTACTAGTATAGGTAATGCAAAGTTGCAAATTGTGAAACTGAATATCATTATTGCAAAGGTAGGCTCCAACCTCCATCCTCCAGCCTCCTGCCTAATACCCTATTGACTAGACACTGGACACCATTTTTTGTGAATCTAAACCATGCATGTATACATTCACTGTACTAAAAAAAGTTGCATTATTGGCATTGAATGACATGGTGGCAAGTTTGCACCCTTTTCAAGTTTCATATAAATAGACCAAAAAGTTTAGATCAGTGTGTAACTAGAACATGGTAGGACATGGGAGTGGAAATGGAGTAAACAATTAAACATGGTGACAAAATAATGTAAGAGTTTAACAATGACATGTAGGCTGTAGCATAACATTGTGTATCACAAAATTGGAACCAACATAGAATATAAGCACATCTCAAAATGGTGATAAACTGATAATAAACCAAGGAAACTGACAATGGTCACATCTTAAAATTTTTATATTACAACAGCAGATGGGGTTATATCAGATACTGTTCCTATCTATAATCTGTCTCTTGGTTGAATATACAAGACTGAGAAAGATAAACAAAAGGATAAACAATCAACAAATCACACCCAAATGCAGGTCCTCCAAATTGGTCTGAATTTGTCACTTTCATATGCACAATTGGAAGCAATCCAATGAATAAATAACATAGCCTTTTTCTTTCTTTCTTTTTTCTCACTTAATGCACTTTAACAAACTGAAACTCAATTTTTAAACAGCTCAACTTCAATAGGGTTGACACTTAGAGCACACAGGCTTTGTCTTAGCAACCACTAATGAGAACTCACTGCACTTTCTGCACCACAGTTACAGTTTTTTCTGTGGTTGGGTAGGACAATCTCCTAGCTTTTGCAGACCCTTTAGCATTTGCCGACGGTGGGGTCCCTTTTGAATTGGTGGAAGACGGTTTAGCCGAAACAGGAGTTTTAGGTGTTGATGTCTTCTTATCCTTCTTGCTAGACTGCTTATTCTGAGCTTTCTTTGTATCACTGGATACAGTTTCAACACGACTTTCCCATGGCCGAGCAGCGATCCAGCGTTCCTTCCAGCTCCAACCCCAATTAGCTTTACCGAGTTCACAGTTTCCTAGCCCTTGGCTCTGACTACAGTTGGCCCTCCACTATGAATCACAAGAAATTCATTTGATTTTCAGTTTGAATATGCAAAACTAGATAATGGGACATTTCTTAAGGCCAAAACCTACCTGATGAGAAAAGGCATATGCCATGGCTCTTTCACGCTTAACAGATGCTTCTTCTCTCTGATGTATCCTTCCAACAACTTCTTCCATGGTTTCGGAACCACTGCACCATTCCACCTGTAATTTAATACATCTAGTGCTCATAAGAACAACATTAACTGAATTTAGTTCAAACAAGTTCATGTCTAGAAAAACATTTTACAATGATGAATGATTTGTAACACAACCAAGCCTATGGATAACTAAAATAGGGAGCGATTTCATAAGAAGAAAACACTCTTTGTAAATGAGTCTGAAACAAACATAGAGGAAATTAGGGGAAGCAAAAAGTTACCTCCAGATCATGAAGCTTTGCCTCAAGTTTAAGTTGAGATTCTAGTTTCTTCCGCCTGATCCTATCTTCAGTCACCATACAGAGTCTTCGAGCTCTAATCTCAGTCTGTATCTTGCTCCATGAATGCAGGTAAGTTACAGCAGTATTGGCTTGCTTTTTAACGGAGTAACTTTGTGTTACAATCTGCAGTTTTGTGATCCCTTTCAAGCGGCGTAGAGCTTTTCTAGCCTAAAAAGTTTAAAAGTCAGCATTCAAACAAAACAAGAAAAGAAAAACAAAGAAGATATTTCCAAAGCTTTGCACTAGTACCAAAAACTAAAAACTACACCTAAATGGGATGCATAGAAAGATAATAACCAATAGTCAATTAGTAAAGAATTATTTATCAACAAAACTTTAAAGTAGAGATACCTTATAAGCCCGGAATGCAGTCTGGATCATTGTTGCAGCAATAGTTTCAACTGATACAACATTTTCAGCTTTAGTACCATTTGCTAAGTCACTAGAGTCACTTCTTGTATTATCTTTTGAGTTCAGTGCACTTAATTTTGCTGAAGCTAAAGTACCCTGTCTCAAGTTGTGACCACATATGGAGATAAAATCATACTTATTAGAATTTTCCCTCACGAAAGTAATGCAGATAGAGAGGTTTACAATCAACAATTTGATACTCATCCAATTTAAACCTGAAAGTATTTGAAAAGATGACAGGAACTGCACTTTACCTTTGCTTTCTTTCGTTTGCCTCCTTTCGATTTTCTCAAAATTAATGTCTTAAACCAATCGCCTGAACCCATTCTTGATGTATGATAACTTCTCTCAGATCAACATACTCCTGGGAGTATTTTTTATCAATATAACACTCATTAGCACATCGAATTCGTTCCACAATCCAGATATAGTATGTTTGTTCTTAACCATAATAAATCCATAAGAAAAACAAACAAATAACCAAATTAACAAACTAGTTGGAAGTTCATCTTCCTACTATTTGTCTTGCTTCTTATCTAATTAATTAAACATGCCGTAAAACCTACTTCAAACACCATGAAAGCATGCTTTTAAGAGATTGACAGAGAAATATTCAGCATCCATTAAGATTAGAATAGCATATACACCTACCAAGCAAAATCATCACAGTTTCTTGTAATAAGCACAGCCATTAATACAGGCCAAGTTCTCCCAACAAAAAACAATAACTAAACTATGAAACTAATACTTTGATCTAACAAACAGAACAAGAAAAAACATGGATCAAACAAGTCAGCTTTTAATTTCCCAGGAAGTAGGAAGCTGACCAAAAATCCAAGTGAGTCAACCCAAAAAAACAAGCATGTAAAACAGGAAGAGCAGCATAAGACAGAAGAAGAAACAATTAAGCATGTATGGGGTGTGTGGGAGATTGAAGATGACATACCAGAGAAGAAGAAGAAAGTGGAAAAGTGTTGAAAGGGGGACCCTTCCTTTTTTCCTGAATAGGCCAACCAAGTTATGTGTGTGGCAAAATGATATGAGTGTTATAGCAGAAGTAAGGAAGAAGAAAAGGAGAAGGCAGAGAGAGAGAGAGAGAGAAGAGAATAAAGGGGGTGGGTGTGGAATGTGGATTGCCATGGCCCAATACCAGCTTTAGTTCCCTTGTTCTGACGTTCAACTTCACAAAACTACAATAATAAAATAATTAAAAAAAAATTAAACTAATTATTCATTAGTCGATTTAAACAAATGTGACCATAAAATAATTCATTCGTCATTATGAATCCTTAAAATTAGTGTTCGACTTACCTTGGAAAGAAAGAAAGAAAAAAAAAAAACTAAAAGTATTCTTCTCATGTGAAAAGTGAAATGGTCATGAACAAGGAAGTACTGAAGAATGCAATAATATGCAAATCTAAACGTAGCACAGTGGGTTGGATTTTTTTATGGTGACAGCTGAACAAACCAGGATAATAGCTTCATGCTATATTGCTATATCCATTTTGCTCATTTTCATCGTGCAAATATAATGTATCATTTTTATTTTATTAATATTTTGTAAAAGATTTACAAATTTATAATGTATCAAAATTAAGGTTTTTTTTTCCTTAATTTAAATTGATTTTTACTAAGCGTGCGATGAATGTTTCAATAATGCGTTATTTAATTTAAACGTAAGATATACTTTTCAACAATGTGTATCCAACAATTTTCTTTTATGATGATTTCATTTTCGCTAATTTAATTTGGGTGAGAGTGAGAGTAAGATGAAGACAAAAGACATGTGGGGTGGATTTGTACCAGGTTATTGGTTTAACTGGGGATTATATCTATTTGTGTGGTCACATGACGTGGAGAAGTCTTATTCGTTGATAGGTAAGGTCTATAGAAACTAGCAAAAGTTTTAAAAAAAATTTGGTCCCAGCGAGGCTCGAACTCGCGACCTTCGGCTCATAAGACCAACGCTCTAACCAACTGAGCTACGGGACCATTTGAAAATTAAAATTTAAGCTTTTTAGTCTTTTTTCATAGATGTTCTTTGAAGAAAATCTTGATATTTTGCATTACTGCTTCTTAAACAATAAAACAATTGATGAGTGGATTATTTGAGTTATATTGGGATAATGAGTGGATTAAGTATTTTTCTTATTATTTTTTGATTTTTTCACAATATATTCAAAGTTCAAACTTCAAACACATCTTGAATACAAGCTAATAATCTCTGCTTTTTTTTTTTTTTTTTTTGTGTGTGTTTGCCTAATAATCTCATTTATTAAAAATGAAATGATAATATATAGCAAATCATGAAGCAATAATAATTTGCTTGCTTGTTTGGTTCAGTCATGGGGAACTTGCTGAAGAAAAAGTAGTCGTCGGTTTCACTCATTTTCAAGTATTAACTTAGTTTAATTTGTAGTAATCATTTCCTAATAGCATTCCATTTAGTTTAGATTCCCTAATTCATCCGCAACATCCGCTTAATTCTCAATTACAAAACACACACCAACCATGGCTTGTGGTTGGGAATGGGACCATGTGTGGTAACCATCAAAAGCTAATATTAATAATAATACTAATAATATGTAATCACATTATTGAAGTTAGCAGCTTTAATTTCTCATGCCCATGGACCAACTAATATAATCAAATCCTTTCTAAACTACTACTAACTTATTGAGAAAGCTACCTCTTACTTGTCTTCAGATCTTCATTTATATTTATATTTTTTAGTGGAATTTTTCATTAAAAAATACTAATAAAATTTTTAATTTTTTATATTTGTAATCGAATAAGTTGGTCAGTATTCTAACAAGTGCTATATACAATTATTAACACATAATTTATTATTTACGTATATTTATGAAATATATATCACCAATTTTATACAATATATTTTGTCTTATTTTTGTATACGTATGTTTTAATATTATATATCCTAGCCCACATTTGCGTTAAAATACAGTACTAATATTGCATCGGTTTGGTTCTAGATATTATGTTTGAAAACTTATAGTAACTTCACATATGCAATCAATTAAAATTTACATCCGGCAGAAGAATGCATCTCTTATGATTATGCTATTTAATTCAAGATTTATATTAAATTAAAATTAAATATCATAATCCAAAACTAATTAACTTCTGTTATTTATTATCAATATCCGAATATTATATAATAGTAAAAAATAAAATTGAGTGATTCAAAACAATATTGATTATCAAACTTATGTAATGGACAATAAAGTCTGATAAGTAGGTGTGAACTATTGACTATAGTATTAACCCAAAAGATCAATTTTCACAAGGAAATCGTTAGTCAATGATGGAACTTGGAAGTCAATTGTGTTGATGTAAATAAAGCAACAAAAAATCAAATTCTGTTAATTTCCATTTGAAGACCAGAAATATATTCAGTAGAAGAAGAATAAACAAATATAAAATTATCCAACCAACGAACCCATCATTATTTCTACACTTAGCTTGATCCATAATGGGGAACTTAGAAGACAGATATAGTGATCAATCACTTGGAATAGAGTGCAATGTTGAGCCCATAGTCCAGCCCATTGGGCCTACTCATTGGGCAACAAAGGTTCAAGCTGAAGAAGCCACTGCACCACCAATGGAAGGTGGTAGTGAGCCTCAATATGGTAATTAACTATTTTTGAAGTGAATTATTGATGATGGTGGTAGTAATATTAACTACTAAGTATGAAGAAATTATCATTGAGAAGTGAGAAAGGGATGAAAGGTTTGATGAATGAAGATGAATAGCGCTACGGAACCAACGTTAGGGAGTAAATAATTAAGTTATCATCTAAAATTTATATGACTTATCATCTGCAACTCACATATCTAAAATTAAATTATCATTCAAAATTTATATGAGCTTCCTATTGATCATAACGTATTGGCTCCCTAGTTTTTTTTTTTTTTTAGAGAATATATAGAAAGGTACTAAATAAATCATTGTCTATATTCCTATATGCCTAGGGCCATGGTATCTTTATTTGAATATTGTCTATACTAAAATCCCCTATTTGTAAACTATATGTGATTTTGTTTATTCTGAGGATGATTCTAAATTGACCGATTAGTAATTTTTGTATCCATTTTAGGGAATTTGAATTACAGTTTTTGGATCAATTTTGCTATGATCAAAGTTCTGAAATATTACATATAGTTACTAGTTAGCACTTAATTTGCTGTTAGGGGCAAAATGAAAAAAAGAAGAGAAAAAAAGAAAGAAAAAAGGGAAGGAAATATTACATCATAAAAATGGATTTTGATCATAACTTGGCTTATATAGAATTAGTGTGATTATATTCCATATTCTGTTACTTATAAAAGAAAACTTTAGAATAGTTCCATGCTTTCTCTTCTTCTTGTGTAGGTTTAGTTTCTATGAATCTTAATTAATAGGCTTGTTAAATACGGGTAATATATAAATTTGATCCCAAAAGATTTGAATTAATTGTCCAAATTCCTCATTACTAACCATAGATTTGCAAAGATTTTAAACATATATAAACATAAATTTCATAGTTTCTTCTGATTATTTTTTGCTAACAGTATGATTTTATTAACAAAATTAGAAAGATCCTTTCACCAAGTAAAAGATCGAGCTGAAGGTTTTCTTCAAAATGACATTAAAATAATATGACTAATTTTCATGACTTACAAGCTATGAAACTATATAAATTTATGATAAGGATATAATAGTTTTATTGCATTCCTAATTGATATTATTTATTACTAATAATATCTCATCAATTGGAAAAACTAGTTTCGTTTCAGTTTAGAAACCTCAAATTATTTGGCAAATTTTAACAGATATGTAACCTCCTTATTTTTTCCAGAATCATTTATATATATTTTATTCTTTTGTACTAAATTATCATTAAGTCTAAAGAAAATAATCACAAATAAATGGTTGAATCTTTGGCATATATTCTCATTAATTTCATCAGATTGAATTCCTCCTCATTTCATATTCTCATCTGACTCCGCCAACGTGTCATCACCACCAAATTATACATCTTTAAGCAGAAGATAAAATTATTTTTTTTTATTTTTTATAAAAAAATGATTTTTTTAAAAAGTTAATATTTCATACTTTTTAGAATGCATGATTCAACTTATTATTACTTAGACTCTATCTAGTGTTCATACCTATTAGTGGTATCTCATATAAAACAAATTTGACCCATAAAAAAGAAAAAAGATTTAAAAAAAAAAAAAAACTGAAACTAAAAAAGGTTATTTGATGATATTCATAATGAGTAAAGATTACATTGGCATGACCCATGTGGGTGTATTATTGCATTGCCAAAGATTACTAAACTTACATGTATATACATAATCCTTGTTATGTATTTATAGAAAGATTTACTTTTGAAAGAGGAAAATCATAATTAAGGTCAAATTCATTTTCACAAATCTTTCATTCCTTGAACACATTAAAAAGAAGGTTTTGTGGCATAGATTGGTTTCTTTTGCAGTAATAATAGCTATTAAGAATATGCAAAATTTAAAATTGCCAGTTGGACATTGCACATATATATTTCCAATTCAAGTTTTCTTCCAAAATCGTAGGTATTGTATGTATTACTTGTAGGATCTGTTTGGATGCATTGAATTGTTGAAGAGACCATCAAAATAAAAATGAATAATGTGTGATTGCATGGAGAGAGTAAAACAATTGTACATGCAATAATATATAATATTAAAATCGTTTCGGATATAATCGAAAATCACGTTAATTTTAATTAATTAATTTTAAATATAAAAAACACATTAATTCTCGATTATATCGGAAACACTTCCTGTAATATTATATCACACGCGTCTAAGTGAGTGTTAAATCTGTGATGATGAGTGCAGAAAGAAGAGAGAAGAGAAGTGAGTTTAGTGAAAGAAAGAAGTGAATAGTGATGAGAAAAACATGGGCGAGAAAAGCGACAAGGAAAGAAAGATTCTGATGGAAAATGCTTGGTTGGATTTCAGTGCCTTTTGAAACCTCCATGTTTTTCTTTGGTCTCAGAAAATCCCGGGTACTCCACTTTTACTTTACAATTTAATTTAGATATCACAACACACAAGATTTTCCTTATAAGCAATAATTAATTAATTAATTAAATCATTATAATAATAATAATAATAATAATAATACATATATATACATACACACCAAGCTATAGTAGTAGTAGGCGCAGTGAGTCTCCTCCTCTAAGTTG
>JASCZI010211679.1:0-26375 GCA_036250425.1 Stylosanthes scabra | reverse complement strand
TTTGTTTCCTTATATCACGCTATTTGTTTTTGAATGAATATTTTTTGTTACTCCTTTTAGATTATATTTTGTGATCCTTCAAATGGGGGCATTTTGGATCATGTCTCAATCATCTTCCTCTCCTTTGCATTAATTATTTAATCTCCATTGGATTCTCATTGATCTTCATCATCTCATATCTATATATTATTTATATGGCTCAATTGAAACTTTTGGACAATCATAATCATCATTAGAAGAAGAACATGAACATGTGCAGTAACACCGGTAACACTGCTTGTGCCTGTGGAAGCAATGGTGCTGCTGCTACCATGGTGTGGAGTTCTGGTGTGAAGAAGCCACAGAATAAGCGTCCAAGGGTTCCAAAGAGAGGCCCTGGTGTTGCTGAACTTGAGAAGATCCTCAGAGAACAAGAGAACATAGACACCCTTGCAGATCATCATCATCATAGGGGAAATAATAATAATAACAACAACAATGGTGAATGTGGTTTTTCTTTCCAATCAAATCATCATTCAAATCCTTTTCACCATAATAATTCTTCACCTCTGAAGCCACATCATTATCATCATCATCTTCAGCCACCACCACCCTCGTCGCCGCCGCCTCGGCCGCTACATGTCCCTTCATCAGCAACAAAATCAGATCATTTAGTCCCTACTACACCACCACCATCCATTATGACATCTCCTTCTGTGTATGCTCACTTTGGAAGAAACAATGGAGGATCAGGCTTGGTTAGGCCTGAACAGGAACTGTTCCCAATGAATCTTAGTTCATGCAAATCTAAGTCTAACCTCAATGATGTCATAGATGTGAGCCAATCTGATTCTGGAAATTCCTCATCTAGGAATTTATCTTCTGAATCTAATCAAATTTGGCCTCAACCTCCCACAATTCAAAAGAGAACTAATCAATTTCCATCTCCTCCCATGGTAAGGTCTATAACATTATCATAATGTGTTCTTTGATTATCTGATTCCATGTCTATGATGTTAGTGTCATCTGAAATTTAAACCTATACTTGCAGATGAATCAATTTCTTGGAGGTTCAGGACAATTGCCAATTGGACTGCACAATCATATAGAGCCCCCTTCAAACCAAAGTTCTTATTACAAGCACACATCTAATTTCCCAGAGGAGCATAAGGTATGAACTATTAATACCAATACCCAAATAATAGTACATTTGGAACTGTTTTCTGTACTTTTTCTTCTAGTTGAGTAGGTTTTGTAAGGCATATTTTACTTTAATTTCATAGAGCCATTTGATTTGATGTGTTTAGTTCTTTGATGCTGTTAAGGCCAATGATTGATTCAATTCTTAGCTTTAGCATAAACTGTTTAGCATAACAAGTAAAATTTTAATCAGATCTAGAAATCACAATCCTTCTTGAGATTGATCAAGTTTATTTAGGCCTGTGAGACATGCCAAGGTTATAGAAAAATGATGAAAAGAGCAAAACTTTTTGGATTCAGCAGCAATCCGAAATTTGCAGTTCTATGTTGACAACAAAGTTATATATGTGTACTGTAGGTAGCTGGCATGAAGAGGAATCACCCTTCATCATTGGAAAACTCACTGATTCCTCCACCTAACTTCCAAGTTTCTTCAATCTTTTCTCACCTTAGTAGACCTCACCAATCACCCATTACTGATAATACTCAAGGTGCAAATGGTTTCACCTCAGCCAATGATTGTTACAGGTAACTAACTCCTTTGTTTATGCCTAAGTAGATTTTCATAACCATTATATATGCCTTATTGGTTTCAAGATACACTATTCATCTTTTTCTTCTCTGCTGTGTCTTTTTTCTCAGGGATGCCAAATGGGGTAGTAGCAGTAGTTTGGATCTCAGCAACAAAAGGTTCAATTCTGAGATTGGTGTGCATGGCCAAGCAAATTTCCCATCATTTGCTACTCATCATGATGTTCATCCACCACCACCATCACCATCACCTATGCATTTGTTTCAAGGTGTACATTCCAAGGGCACTATGCTCCCTTACCAAACCATTGACGTAAGTTGCAAGAAATTTCACAAGGTCAATATTCTTAACTCTCTTGTTCCTTTTAGTAACTGAATTATTCTCTTTGAGGAATGAAGCAAATACTTAAACAAATGCTTCTATCTTAAGACAGAATTTCTAACTATACATTTCCATTTTCCTGTTTTTGAAACTTTATAGGATAGAAGTGAGGACTCAAACCATCGTTCGGGATCAAATGCATCAGACAACAAGCCTTTCTATAACTTCTTAGAAGTTAAGGATCCAGAGTGGGGGAATGCACCTGGATCACATCATGGGCGACGCGAAGCAGGACGCTGCGGCATTGATCTTAGCTTGAAGCTTTGATTTCTAGCAAGAAGACATGAACCAGTAACAATGGCTATGATGAGTGTGCATTTGCAAAGATTTTCTGCTTGAAATCCAACAATGTTTGACAAGCGAAGAAAAAGTGACTTGGTTTGAGGCCAAAGTAACTCGGAGTTATAGATAGATTGGGACTTGTTACATTGGAAACCATGCCCTTGGATTCTAAGAAATCAAAGATAAAAAAGAAACTTGCATGGGGATTTCATTTGACTTAGCTTAATTTCGATCGTTAATGGTTTTCTTTTGTTTGAGACTTATAAGTTGGTTACATGTAATTCTATAGCGTTTTGGTTCCTACAACGGTTTTGTGGGATGAAAATGCATGAGTTTTTATTCAAGAGGAATGTGAAAGTCATTTGCCAGATTTTGCTTACTCTTCAAAATCTTCACTAAATTTGTTATTTCCTCAACATCGGAGGCTTTCAATCATTTTCTTTCATTTGTTTTTCTTTACTTTCATATATTATTCTTTCTTATTTTTGAACTTTTACTAAATAAAAAAAAAATCTCACTGACATATTACACACAGAATAATTAAACGTACTTAAAATGAAATTAAATAAGCTTCATATTTGTTTCCTTACCCCTAATGTAAACCAAATTTGAATAACAATAATTAAATATGTAATTCTCACGTTATTTATGAAGTTCTGGTGCTAATTTTAAATTTGATTTGACAGTTAATTTTTTTGGGTATACATGTAAATTATTAATCCATATATATGTGAGCAAATGATCGAAATAATATGAGACTGTAATGTTGAAAAAAATTTATAAAATAATGTATGGTACTGAAGAGTGAAACTTTATATATGACTTTAAATGGCACTTTCTAAAAAATAAGTAATAACCAATCTTCGCGTTGCTTATCCTTGAATACAATTTACAGAATCTATAAAGCCTTAATGGTTGAAACCGTAACCTGGCTATTAGGACCGAAAAACTTGAAGGATTAACAGTAAACTTTCAGCTGACATCCATAACCATAAGGTTTCAAATTTACATAAGCGTATAACGGGGTTTCTACGTTAACTTGTCCTACTTAAACCAGACTTGATATGTTAACAAAAATTTCTCTTTGTCCCAGATTTTTCTAATGATTAAGGCCATGGCAATTAGTGAAGAGGATTAGATTGCTGTAGCTGGTAGAAGTGTGGAGCAGCCTCCAAGAGCCACGAAGGATCTATGGATATGACATTACGCATGTACTGTCTATCAGTTGATACAAGAGAATTGTAAATAATCCACTTCGGATTTACTCTGCAAAAGAACATACAAGTTGCTAATCAATTAGCTAATTCACTTGAAAACTAAGACTAGAAATTAAACTCCTTAGCTCACTGTTTTAGTTGGATTTTGTTCTCACAAGCATCAAAACGCTTTTAAAAAATTTCTCAACTTAGTTCAGATTAGCATGAGAATACCTGAATAGCACTGATGAAGGGTGAATATAAACTTCTTGTGATCCTCTTATCGTCTTGTACATTCCATTATGGCTGTATTCCTTTTGCAACAAGGTACACAAACAACAAGAAGGAATCAAGTCAAATTATTTTCTTTTCTATTAAGGGGTGAAATTTTGAAAATATACTGGGAAATAAAATCAGAGGATTTGTCATCTTAGTTTCAAGAAGTCGCTCACCTCTAAACGGCATGCATTAGCGAAGAACCCTGCGGTAACGGCTTTCCGAACCACCTAAAATAGCATAGTTTAATTTTATAAATATAATTGTACCCAGTAAGACAAATAACCAACGAACCGAAAGTAAAAACATTCCGTAGGTTGAAAAGCCAAAGAAAGCAAAAGGATCAATAAGAGGTATCATAGAGCTGAGAAACAACCTGCATATCTCTCTCGCAAGACTTTAAGACTATACCAATCCTCTGTGCAATTCGTTTGAGTTGTTCTCTAACTTCGAGAGCCTTCCTCTGTTCAATTTAAGTAGGCTGTTAACATGTATAAATGAAAAAGAAGGAAAATGGAAAAGCTTACATAGTCAAAGTTGCTGAACACAAACACACCATTGCATGGTAGTTCACGTAGTTCTTATGACACCACTGTGAAGATTTACCAGACTGAAGAAACCCCTTGTATACATTAAGGAACGTCACATGGTCACCCTGTATCAATAATTGAAAGAAGATAAAATTAATTCACCAACCAATCATTAGATACAGTAAAACAATCATTAAATGATGAATCATGGGAAGTTCAATACAACAATTAAAAGTATTAACACAGTCACACACACACAGGTACCTCTGCTGCAGCAAATCTCAATTTTGCTTCATCTGATTCCTTTTGTATCCCTCTTCCCGATATCCAGATGGACTGCACATACAGATACTTTGAAACTGAGTTGAACTGATCTATAACTACATAAATATTTTAACCATTTCTATGTTGTGATCCAGATAAATTTCATTTAATATGTACCAAAATAGTCATAAAAAAGTACACATATTTACCAATCCTGATTTAACATGCATAAAAATTATAACTTTTTCCCTTCAAACAACTAATTATGAACCAGAGCAAAAAGCTTTACTTGGATGGAAAGAACAGCAGCAACCGTGATAATTTCCTCTGAACAACCAAATTGGTTGGAAGCTATTATCATTTTTGAGATCATTGGGTCCTTGAAAAAAAATTGCACGTCATCAACAAATGTCAGCAAAAATTGTAAGAAATGCATGTAGATTGTGGTAAGAAAATGCATCAATGGAAAACCACAACAATTGTGATCAGTGCTAAAGAATATCATAATTCATAAGAAAGCAAGAGTAGAAATGCAAGCAAAACCGTACAATGTATACTAGAACCACATGCACTGAAAGCAAAGCAAAGACAAGTAACAGGCGTAAAAAATGATCCAAACTCCAAAAATAGCATTTGTTTTCCTCTATGGCTGCAAAGAGTTGAGGTCTTTATGGAAGAATGAAATAGACTTCCATTGGCATTTTATAAAAGAGTGCAGGTTTCAGATGAATTTCTACAACAGGAATTCACATTTATCTTTTACAGATAGAATTTATAAGAGGAGTCACTGCTGCTTCCAATTCTCAATATTTCAGTTCTTTGCTATTCCTCTGTGGGTACACTTCGAATTAACCCTGTCCCCACGGTGGTGAAATCGACAAATAAGATGCAACATTTAACAAATGGATGAAATACGATTATAGTGATATCTAAAACTTACAAGTGGAATCTCTGCAACTTGAAATCCGGTAGGTGAAGTAAGCTTAGCATCATCATCCAAGACCCCAAGTGAGTACAGAATTTCTAGTGCTCGGATCATTGCTTCAGGAGATGGAGATGCAGGCCAATCAAAGCCCAAGATATTATCAATCCCCAAGGCCTTCAACTGGAAATCACCATAAAAGGTATTAAATACTTAACTCGAGACAAATATACATAAACTGCACTTGAAAAAAATGTTACTCTGAACTTTTTTTTAATTAAAAAACCAAATAAATAAAATGACCAACATGGATTATACAGGAGACTAGATTTGATCTCTGTATCTCTGGAATTCCCTCATTAGACATGTGATTAAGAAAATATTCTTCTGCATATAACCTGGTTGCAGCCATGAGCACAATGAATGGTAAGAAAGGGGATACCAACATCACCATCACAGATTATAATTGTTATGGTTACAAGGTAACAGGAACAGAGCAGACAGCTGAAACATAATATGCACTGAAAAAAATCTCATAAATAAGACACTATGAAATTGAAGGAAGAAATTGAACAAAATGCATAATATGATAATAGAATATATCTGAGGAAGTGAGCCACCTAAAGAGTCTGCAGTTATGTCACAGCCCCTATTAAGGAAGGAAAACAGCAGCAAGAAACATAGAAGCAACTTTTAGCCAACTTGTTGTGGTTCTTTCATAGACTTAAATATGGATTTCATATCTCCTAAGCAACAATGGATTAGGCTGAAGACATTATGTTTAAAAACTGAGACACCTTGATCTATCTGAAAAATGCTAGCTAGTGTCAGTCACAAACCTGTAACATTTTCCTGGTCGAACTCGTCCAGCTCTTCCAGCTCTCTGTTTCGCAGAAGCCTTAGATATTGGTGCCACAACCAGATTTTCAACATCAGTAATCTGTTACAGAGGAGAGAAGAAAGTTAAACTTGCTAAAAAAAAAAAAGACATACAAGAAAGGAAGAGAAGGTAGGACTCCAGAACACAAATTACTAGCAAGTCAATTGATCAATATTTAGAATAAAAAACAAGGGCAAATCTGGAAAATGAGGATATCACCACATGTAGGAAATTTATAGATGCAGATTACAAAGCAATGAACTTGAATGGAAACCAGAATGCAAAGGCAGCAATTAAAAGGCATGTACTTTTATTCTGTATTAAATCTGGAAAAAAGAATTAATTTTTATAACACAAGAAAAAAAATTTCCGGCTCATTAAAATATATCTTTAATAGAAACAAAATTATAGAAACAAACAAAATGGAAATACCGGATTGTAGAACTTCTGTTTTGAAAATCCGCTGTCAACAACATAGACAATACCCTGCACAGTATAAAACGTAAGCATGAACAAGGAGAATCTTGCATCCTTTGACAGTTGTCAAGACTTTGAAGAAAAGGGTTACCTCCAACGTAAGGGATGTTTCTGCTATATTGGTAGAAATTATTACTTTCCTCTTTCCTCTAGGAGTTGGAGAAAACACTAACTCCTAAGAAAGTGAAACATAAATGACATTCAAATTTTTGTATACAAACAAATGTTGCAGAAACTATTGCACTAACATATTACTAACCTGTTCAGCTCGTGGAAGTCCAGAATAAAGAGGCAAAACAATCAATCCTGAAACAAAAGAAAACACTATGCATTACTGGTATTCGATTGACAGGCATAATTATGTGCAGAACATGAAATTCTATTCCCATAGTGTTCTTTTGGGAGAAATGAAAATACAGTTCGACACTGCTTAATATTTTCTAAGTAAAAGGAATTTGTACATGATATAAACAGCTGTAAGAATCCAACAAATCACAAGCTAATGTTTCAAATAAAATTGTCTCATAAGGTGTACCTGAAGTGTTTTTCCTACTAGTTTGAACTTCATCAGCAATCAACTGAACAGCAGCATCAATATCATCTTGACCAGTAAGGAAAACTAGAATATCTCCCGGAGGCTCCTAAGGAGGGATAGATTAGACCAAAATTATCATTTTTAATCCATTTTGCTTTTGTTTTCAATACCAAATCCAAAATGCATATGACTTTCTACTTATGTCAAAAGTGAAAATGTTAAACGTGTTTCACTATGTGATGGAGGGTCTCAGAATTTCTGGCTCTCCTTGAAATGAACACTAGTACTTGGGTGTCCATAACTTAAAGCTTAGTGCAAACATGGATGCACCATGCAACTGTATATATAATTACATTAAATAAAATGCATAAAAAATAGAATAATTTCTTTGATGTGATCATGTTTCAATATAAGACAAAATACCCTCTCATGAATCAACAGTACAGTTGAAACGGCAGCCCGAACATAGTCTTGGACAGGCTCCTCAACATAATTAATTTGTACATTGAAGCCTCTACCCTGAAAATCATAAAATATACTTCATTATTGTATATTAAAAACTGTACCATGGAAATCATAAAGGCCAAGTGACTACGAACATCATATCTTCAAACTAAAATACAGTCCAAAACACTGAAAAGTATGTATTCTTCAGCTAATAAAATTTCTAATTATTACCTGCTAACAGTAAATAGAAAGAAGAACACCAAGGACAAGGGTGAGGATGCGGTGCTAAGGAAAACTAAGGAAACAATGAAGCTCAGAATACAGTAGGATAGAAAAATCCTACTGAAAAAACAAGCACCAGAGGGAAACTAACAACTGAAAAAAATTATCTCATCCCAAAGCAAATTCCAGCCAATGATATTCTAGTAGTATCAAAGAAGCATGTCTATTGCTGCAAACAATTGCACAAAAACTAGAAAAGCAAATAGTATAGAGTTCAATAACAAAACAAAATCCAGGCATCAATACTATTTCAGAAAATAGTACCTCAACTGATAAGATTGCAGGTTTCCCTTGTGTTCCATTCTCCTCATTTTCAAGTTCCTGGCGCTTTTTTCTGTTCACAATGCACAAATGATTGAATGAGCAAGCGGGTTTTGGAAAACAATAAAGGTCTCATGCCTCAATAGAGGGAATCAGCATCAAGAATTTCTAATTGATACAAGTTACTAAATGGACACATAATAGGTATAGTCAACCGAACGAATTTTAATTATACCTAAGTACAATGTTTACTATATTTAAGGTGAAAAGCAAAGGAATAACAATTAGGACATAGAAAGATAAGAGCAAAACCTCTTCCGGAAGAAGTCAGACATTGCCTTTGCTTCAATTGTAGCAGATGAGATAATCAATCGCAACTCCGGTCGACGTTTTTGAACCTATAAAATAGCAAGCAGAAACTATATAAAGTAAAGAACCTGAAAACTGGAATAAAAAAGGTTGAATTTGATACCTCAATAGTGTATGGCTTGCCTATAAATTGATACCTTTTTCAACAGTCCAAGTAATATATCAGTTGAGATCGACCTTTCATGAGCTTCATCTACCATTATAACACTGCAAAAGGTACTTTCAGGTTCAGAGAACTACAGGACATGGACATGGAAAAGGATCTCTTTCATTCTAAAGCACAGAACAAATACAGGATCCTTGCTACTTGGCACTTGGCAAAAACTGTAAAATGCCACAGAAGAACAACTACTTTACATTAAAGGTTTACAATGAGGCTTTGTGGACAAATTTTGACGAGTACCTATATTTGGTCAAAAGAGGGTCATCCATCATCTCCCTCAAGAGGACACCATCCGTCAAAAATTTGAGCACCGTTACATCCTGTACTGCCGAGAAAATGAAAACAGTTGTAAGCATTAGGCAAAATATAAGATCACAATCACAAATTGTCGGTACAAGAAAGAGCCATTTAAATGACCATATGATTATCAATGTTTAATGGGTAGATATTCATCAGCATCAAGTCAGATTTAAAGATTTCCAAATCTGAAAGAAATAAACAGAGATGCTTACTGGCTTTGTAACATCTTCAAACCTAATGGTGTAGCCAACTTCCTCACCAAGCTTAACTCCCATTTCTTCAGCAACCCTAGAAGCAACTGCCTGCAAAAACGTCAGTGTGAGAATATTATCAGTAAGGTGAGCCACAAATGACAATCATGATACTATAAGGGGAGAATTTAATTACACAGTGAGTGAAGTTAAAGAGCCCAGTTAAATAGCATAGTGAGAGTGTTATAACAGTTCATTCAGTTTGATGCTGACCAACATGTCCAACTAACTTAACAGAATAACTAACTTGCCATCTTCTATTGAATGGAATATATCAGTGAAAGATAGGGTGGAACCTGAACAGCTAGTCGCCTCGGTTGGGTGCAAGCAATTAATCGGCCACCGGAGGCCCAGCCAGCATCTTTGAGAAACTGCGAATTCCAATTAGTAACAAATGAATTTTCAATTTCAATTTCAGTTTGAAATGGCTGAATCGAATTTGCACAAGACAAGTGTTATTTTGTGTTATAGTGTTTTACCTGAGGGATTTGAGTGGTTTTGCCACTGCCGGTCTCGCCGACAATGATGGTGGTGGCGTGAGTCTCGACAAGGTAGAGGATGGCGGTGCGGTACTTGTAAACAGGTAAACGCTGCCTCTGCTTCTCCATGCTCGCGTATCCATAACCAGAAGAGGACGACGAGAAGCCACCAGAGAAGAAGAGAACACCGCCTTCTTCATCGTCCACAAGGCGAGGCTTCTCCGTCCCCGGTTTCCAGAACTGCGCCATTCCTTCTCCTTCGGCACTGCACTCCAGTCTCCAGCTTAAGCTGAGCTTCAAGTTCTGGAATCGCGGTCCAGTGAGAGGAGCCCCGACCCGGTTAATTTATGGATCAGATTCTATAGCCCGTGGATCCAATGCTGCTTTCCCTAACGCCGGCCCAATTCGATTTGTTAATTTACGAGATGATCCATTTCTCTTAACTCGTACAATAAATTTGGAACCAGATGTTAACCAAAAATAATTTAATTTATTAATTTAAAATGAAAAAACCAATTTGAGTCAGCCTAGTGATTGTTTACACAAGTGTTGAAAGTTCAAATCCCGTCTGGAGTCAGACCCCTAAATAAAACTTAGATGCGGGACGTGGTGTTAGGGGTTGGGGAATACTCTCTAAAAAATAAATAAATAAAATGTGAAAAGCAAATCAATGATGATTAAACACTATTTTTCTATCTAAAGTGATTAACATATTTTTTTCGAGTATTCTAGTATGAACCAAAAATATGTTAAAATCAGTTTGAAAATTATTTTTTTAATACAAAATTGGTTAATAGACTTTCCAAGTTTCTTGGATAACGGATTTGATCCACATATGTAAGTTGACCTTTCAAACTTTTAATCTTGGTCAACCAAAAAATATAAAAGAATAAAAAGTTTAATTTTATTTCATGATGTGATTCTAACACCTTTTCATTTTCATTCTCAGACGTCACACAATTGGAACTGATCATATGAAAACTTTCAAAGGTTGATATTTCCATAAGTAGATGACAAATGAATAATTTTCAATTCAACGCCTATGACCAGTTCCATCCATTTAATACATGTATATAACAACATTATTATGCTTCCTTTATTTGAAATAACATCTGTTTGATATAACAACATGAATTCACATAATCCAACTTACATCACAGATACAAATATTTTGCTTCTTCTTCCTATAATAATCACCTTGATCCTTTTCACGTCTCTTTCAGAAATTCAAGCTGCCAAAACTCCTCAAAATGCAAGTGTTGGTGTTGTCATTGATGTCAATTCTGATACCGGAAAACAACAGAGAAGAGCCATGGAGATTGCAGCTCAAACTTTCAATAACCATTTAAAGACTCATAACATAGTTCTTTCATTCCTTGACTCTGGCAGTAACCCTTTACAAGCAGCTTCAGCTGGTGAGTAGAACTAGTACTAATTTGATCATAAAAGTTGTTAGGTGTTGAACCAATTTAATATAACTTCTTTTTGGTTTTCAGCTGAAGAACTAATTACTAAGAAGAAAGTTGAAGTCATTATTGGCATGGAGACATGGCAGGAAGCAGCTCTAGTTGCTGATCTTGGAGCTAAAGCTCAAGTACCAGTGATTTCATTCTCTTCTCCACCTATAGTCCCTCCATTAATGCAAACTCGTTGGCCTTTCTTGATTCAAATGGCTGAAAATCACACTGCACATATGAACTGCATAGCAGATATCATCCATTCATACAACTGGCAGAAGGTTGTAGCAATATATGAGGATGACTCTTATAGCAGCTATTCCGGTATCTTAAGCCTCTTATCCGAGTCTCTAAACAAGGTTGATTCCGAGATTGAGTACCAACTTGTTCTTCCCCCATTTACTTCTTTAACTGATCCAAAAGGGGTTGTTCTTGATGAATTGCTTAAGCTATTGCAATTAAAATCTCGGGTTTTCATTGTTCTTCAAGCATCATTACCTATGGTGACACATTTGTTCAGAGAAGCAAAGAAAATTGGATTGATGGGAAAAGATTCAGCTTGGATAATCAATGAAGGGATCACTAGTACATTTGATTCTTACAACACAACCGCTTTATCCTCTATGGAGGGTACTTTGGGAATCAAAACCTACTATTCTACAAGCTCTAGTGCTTTCACTCAGTTTCAAGAGAATTTCCAAGGTGAAACATCTAAACCAGGATTATATGCACTAAGAGCCTATGATAGCATTACAATAATTGCAAAAGCCTTGGAGAACATGAATGCTAACTCTAGCAACTCAAGAGTGTTCATGGAGAAAATGTTGTCTAGTAATTTTGATGGCTTAAGTGGGAGAATAAGTTTCAGAGAAAGCCATTTATCCTACACTCCAATAATGAGAGTCATAAATGTGGTTAACAAGAGATACACAGAATTGGACTTTTGGACCCCAGAATTGAAGTTTTCAAGATCTCTTAAAATACTGGAAGACATAAAGAAAAGAGGTGATCTTGGTACAAGAAACATAACTGGCACAGTGGTTTGGCCTGGAGGCCTAAATTCTCTTGTTCATATTCCTATGGGATGGAAGTTACCAACAGATACAAACCCTTTAAAAGTTGCAGTTCCTGTAAACCCACTTTTTGAAAACTTTGTAAAGGAAGTATCCCAAAATCAATATCAAGGTTTCTGTATTGATCTTTTCTACTCTACAAGAGAAATTCTGAGTGACAACTATGGTGGCCTATTGCCCTATGAATTTCATGCCTTCAATGAATCCTATGACAGTTTATTTCAGAATCTCATAAATGAGGTAAAGAAATTTGATTTTATTATTTCAAATATTTCTTTCTGAAAACTAAATACTGATACTACTGCTGTGAATCATACTCATTTGCAGTCCTATGATGCTATAGTGGGAGATGTGACAATACTTGCAAATCGATCGAAGTATGTTTCATTCACTCAACCATACACTGAGTCAGGTTTATCACTCATTCTTCCAGTAGAGTCTGAAGGGCAAGCATGGTTGTTTTTGAAACCATTTAGCTGGCAAATGTGGGTAGCAACATGTAGCATCCTCGTCTACACAATGTTTGTTGTCTGGTTCTTAGAGCATAGACTGAATCCAGAATTTGGTGGACCATTGAAAACTCAGATCAGCACCACACTGTGGTTTGCTTTTTCTTCTCTATATTTTGCTCACAGTAAGTATAACTAATAGCCTCAAATCTTTTCAACTTCTGTAAAAAAAAAAAAAAAAAGTATCATGATTTTGATTTCTGATGTATCACAGAAGAGAAAATAAACAGCAACTCTGCAAGAGTAGTAGTTGGTGTGTGGCTATTTCTTGTGTTTGTTCTAACATCAAGCTACACTGCAAGCCTTTCTTCAATGCTCACTGTTACAAAGTTGAAATCTGGAAGAGATATTGATTGGCTGAGGCAAAATAATTTACCAGTTGGATGTGACAATGTCAGTACCTTTGTAAAGGACTACATGATCAATGTATATAAATTACATCCAGAGAAAATTATAGGTGTTAATGATGAGAATGACATTGTGGAAAAATTCAAGACCAAACAAATTGTTGCTCTATTTCTTGAGAGTCCATATGAGAAGGTTTTCTTGAATAAGTATTGCAACCAATATTCTTCAACCACAGCTGCATATAGATTTGGAGGAATGGGCTTTGTGAGTGCTTATTTTTAGTTATGCATTTTATTTTTACAAGTTTTGATTCACATTATATATATATATATATACGGTAATGCTACATGTACACCTCCGTATACCCCATTTACAACACGAAAAAATCTGTGCTGATGATTACATTTCTCCGTGTTGTAAATGAGGTATACGGAGGTGTACAGTGGTACACGTAGATTAATTCATCTATGGAATATGATATATAATCCAAATGCAGGTATTCCAAAAAGGATCACCAATGGCAAAGGACTTCTCTGAAGCAATTTTAACACTAGCAGAAGATGGAACACTAAAGAAATTGGAAGATGAATGGTTGACACCATCCAATGAATGCTCAAACACATCATCACCCGAAACAGAGAGCCTGACCCTCAACAATTTCTTAGGCCTCTATGCCATATGTGCTGCCACATCCACCATTTGCTTAGTGCTGGCATTGCTGACAAAATTGCACAACCACCATCATCATCATAATCAAGAAGCAGCAGCAAGTCAGCTAGAAAGGAGAGATGAGGATAGTGTTTTGAAAAGGGCATTTAGATTGAGTACAGAACTATATAATGGAAACCTCAAAACTCTAGATAGATCTGCAACTACACAAGGGGTGCGCCTTAGGAATAATTCACCAAAGTGGGGGAGTGTAAGAACTTCTGACAATGTAACAAATCCACAACGCTCCCAATCAGCTGTAATAAGAATGCTATAACCATAACCATTATATGTAACTACAGTCTCACTTATCTAACAAACTAAAACAACAACAACAAAGCCTTACATGCCACTAGTTTTAGGCTTTCATACTTATCAGCATCATGAAATATTCTTACCAACCAGACTTTTCTCTGTCTAGTGGACTTGTATATTTTGATAGTTGTGGTTTGATATTTCCATAAATGCATTCAGGAATCAACCATATAATTTGGACTGAATTGTTTTATCTGGGTAATATGCATGATTATATCGTTTTCATAATGAAAGACTGACTTTTGTTTTGGCCATTGCTGGCAAGTGGCAATCCAAATTCTAAATCCAAACCCTTTTCACATTCAAGCTTCGTAGTTGCATATCATAAAATTCAAGATTAGTCACTATAGGAATCTTCGTTGCCCCAGAGTATTTGGAATTCGTCGTCACTTATCTTCCAACCACACGTGGTGTCTAATCTGATGATACCTTCTATCAACTCTTGTGGTCTAAAAAGGACTTGTTACATATATTTTGAACATTTAGAAAAGAAGAAAACAAAATGTCATATCAATTCATTAATTAATAAGATTTTGAAGTAACTCTTAATTAGATTTCGTTCATAGACTTGCATCTATGATATATCCCGGAAAGTTATTAACTGCTGAACCATGAAGCATAGATTTTGGTGTGCAAATAGAATTATTGTACTCGATACATACTGGTAGAATAATCTTATCTCAATATCATCCAAGAGAATATGCTATCCTCTATGCCTCTATGAGTGCTAAGACTAACTTATTAGTCTGTAATAAAAAGTCTCACTTATCTCTCGTTTTGGAATTAATTTACGTGTATCATTGTACATCTCTATATACCGTATTTACAACATGGAAAAATGTAAATATTAGTAGAGAAAAATAAAATTTCCGTGCTATTTCTTCAAGACTTTAAATGGGGTGTACGGAGGTGTACAGTGGTACATGTAGCATTACCGCTCTTCTTGATATCCAGCTATTTCTTCAAGACTCAAGTGTTGTGGAGTCAACCCTTCAAAATTGACGAAGTCTCGTTTCTCAAATTCTATGCCCCAGTTAGAATCATTATGTATTTATGTTCCTGCAATGTCATAAAGTTTAAACACCAGTTTAATACATACAAAAGAGACTCCAACAAACTGTTTACAAGGCACTATTCTTCAATCACTTGTGATGATTTGGCTCTTCTTTTTTCTTGTTTTCACCAATGCAAACTCACATGAGGCCAAGAATGAAAGCAGAAAAGTTATATCAGTTGGGGCAATCATTGATGCTGATTCTCGTGTAGGGAAAGAGCAGAAAGTAGCCATGGAAATTGCAGCACAAAGGTACAATAGCACTTCAAAGACCTACAAGTTGTCTCTCCATTTTCAAAACTCCACCATGGACCCCATAAGTGGCACCATTGTTGGTTAGTAATATATCTAGCATTTGATAAGAAAAAAAAATTAAAGATATAATTTTCTTGCATTAGGGTTATTAACTTAACATCTTTAGCATTGAAGAATGTGTGACTTTTCTTGCAGCTGAAGAAATGATAAGAATGCAGAAAGTGCAAGTAATTTTAGGATTGTACACATGGCCAGAAGCAGCTCTTGTAGCTGAAATAGGATCAGGATTTCAAGTTCCTGCTATATCCTATGCAGAACCTTCCATTACTCCACCATTGATGTCAATTCGGTGGCCTTTTTCGGTAAGAATGGCTAATGGTGGCAGAGCATATGTAAAATGCATTGCAGATATAGTTAAAGCTTATGGCTGGCAAAGAGTAATAGCCATCTATGAAGATGATGCCTATGGTGGAGAACAAGGGATGCTAGCCCTGTTATCTGAGACCCTCCAAGATGCAAATTCAATGATTGAGTACAATTTTGTTCTTCCACCAATTTCTTCTCTGAATGATCCTAGAGGAGTAGTGCAAGACGAGCTGCTTAAGTTAATGAATACACAACAATCACGAGTGTTTATCGTGCTGCAATCATCGCTAGAGATGGCGATTCACTTGTTCAGAGAAGCTTCAAATATAGGACTTGTGGATAGAGATTCAGTTTGGATAATCCCAGAGAGCATAACCAATCTAATTGACTCCATCAACAGGTCTTCCATTTCATACATGGAAGGAGCTATAGGAATCAAGAACTACTACTCTGAAGGAAGCAACAAGTACCAAGATTTTGAGGCTCAGTTTCAGAGAACTTTCTGGACAAGAAACCCCGAAGAAGATAACCGAAAGCCTGGATTTTTTGCTTTGCAAGCATATGATAGCATTAACATTGTGACTCAAGCACTAGAAAGAATGACCAATGGCAATAGCAGCACAAAGACCTTACTAAAAGAAATACAATCAAGCAATTTTTCTGGTTTAAGTGGTCATATTGAATTTGAAGATGGAAAACTGCTGCAGAATCCTATCTTGAGGGTAGTAAATGTGGTTGGGAAGAGTTACAAGGAATTGTGCTTTTGGACTCAGCAACATGGATTCTCCACAAGCTTCCATGCAGGAAAAGATGGTGGAAATTATAACCATGTTTCAGAATGCTTCAGTGGTGTACTTTGGCCTGGGAATTTGCATAGGACACCAAAGGGATGGAAAATGCCTACAAAACAAAAACCTATGCAAATCGCGGTCCCAGGGAGAACTACATTTTCCAGGTTTGTCAAGGTTGGTTATGGAAAGAATCGGAATCTCGATAAGTATGATGGATTCTGCATCAAGATTTTTGAGCAGGTGCACAAACATTTGGGGTATGATCTACCCTTTCAGTACCATGCTATCAATTGCACCTATCCTGATTTGGTTCAATTAGTCTATAACAAGGTAGCTATTCTTTTCCCTTATTCTAAAAAGTTTTTGGTTGAACTGAGTATCAATCTGTAAATTTTTGTTTACTGACATAAGACTTTTTTTTCATAATCAATATTCTTACCTTATGTATGAATTATGATGGAAGACTTATGATGCTGTTGTTGGGGATATAACCATACTAGAGGAAAGATTGCCATACGTGGACTTCACTGTGCCATATGCAGAATCAGGATTGTCAATGTTAGTTCCAGCAAAGTCTGAAGAATCAGCATGGATGTTCACCAAGCCATTTACCTGGCAACTTTGGACAGTTACAGGGGCCATCCTGATCTACACAATGGTAGTGGTTTGGCTACTTGAGAAAGAACCTAATCCAGAGTTTCATGGCAATTGGAAGAGCCAGATCAGCACTGCTCTTTGGTTTACCTTCTCCTCTTTGTTCTTTGCTCACAGTTAGTATCAATCTCAAACGTTTTAGTCTCAATTTTCGTTCGTTACTTTGAATCCGAAGGTCCTATAGTTTAGAAGTTTCTAAACAAGTCTTTATATTCTAAAAGAGAAATGCTACATAACCATCAATTTTAATTTATTTTAACCATCACTTCTAGTCATCAATCGTTAACACTTTTGATTTATAATTTAACATTACACTTTAACTAACAATTTTCAATGTTGATGGCTAAATCAAATTAAAATTGATGGCCATGTAGTATTCCTCATTGCGAAAATGTGATAAAGGAGACAAACCTGAGTAAAATGAAGCCGAATTTTCTCATCTTTCAGGGGAGAAAATGTATAGAAAGTTAACTCGGGTGGTGATGGTGTCATGGCTCTTCCTAGTTCTGATTCTTAATTCAAGCTACACTGCAAGTCTTTCTTCAATGCTCACTGTGAAACAGCTGCAGACAAATGTCACAAACATTGAGTGGCTGAAGAAGAACAACATGAAGATTGGTTGTGATGGTGACTCATTTGTAAGAAATTACCTGGAGGATGTAGAGAAGTTCAAGCCAGAGAACATTATCAACATAACCAGTGAAGACAAATACATTGATGCATTTGCAAATGGTAGCATAGTAGCTGCATTTCTTGAATTGCCCTATGAAAAAGTCTTCATTAGTGAATACTGTGATGGATACACTGCCTCCACTCCCAGAACTAGATTTGGAGGATTAGGATTTGTAAGTAAAATAGTAGAAAACTTTTTGGAAGAATAGACAAAAAATACACATAATTTTTCATAGAACGGTAAAAGTACACGTCATTTATTACTTAATGAGTCAAATATATACACTTTTTGTTGGACACATCTATTCCTCTTGTGAGCTTAGCTCACTGTAAATAATGTGTATTTTTGTCTTTAAAAAAATAAGAAAGAATATTATTCGTATGTATATTTGAATCATTAAATAAATAATATGTACTTTTGTATCATAGTATGATTTGAACAAAAATATTTTGAATGATATGATGCAGATGTTCCAGAAAGGCTCACCAGTGACAAGAGATGTTTCCAGAGCTATCTTACATCTGTCAGAAAACGGAGAGCTGAAGAAGCTGGAAGAGGAATGGTTGTTGAGTGCATCAGAGAAATGCTCCAACAACATGACCTCCAACGGCATGGAAAGCTTGAGTCTGAGAAGCTTGTGGATTCTATTCGTCATCTCCGGTGTCACTTCTACTATTTGTCTGCTACTATCAGCAATCCAATGGTACACCAACTGATGAGAGTATTTGGAGAAGGGTGATTACTCTTGCAATGCAGATTCATAGCAAAATTACAAGGAAACATATGATGATCCAGTAACAGATGGCCAGCAAATTTTATTATTTTTAAGCAACAATTAGTCATCAATAATTAAATGTATTAATTAAAAATATGGTAATTGGATAAGATGCTGCCCAAAATAAATTAAAATAGCTCGACTTTAGGTTTTCTCTTAAGATATGCGTTACATACATGTAAAGTCAGATAATAATATGGTTTTAGATGTACAAAAACTTACATTATAAGAAAAAAGTGTTCTGAGGTCATCCTTTTAATTTAATCTAGATGATATCAAATGCATCAATGGTGGGGTTGGGACTGGAACTGGGACCCAACATCCCCCATGCAAACTCCACCATTGATTAGTTTTTTTATTTCTTTTGTCTAATAAGTAATAACTATTTAATCAAGCCCAATCAATTTTTTTTTATAAAAAAATGCAGCCCGTATTGAATGTTATTCCACGTGTAACGGTGGCAGTAACAGCAGCGGCGGCGCCAGTAGTAGGAGTGGTGCTATCTGCGCGTTCACGCACAAGAGGAAGAAAGCCACTCACGCCAATTGGAAGAGGCGGAGCCGCACGCCGCATAAGTTCCAAGCCGCTCACACTCACAGTCACAGCAATGCGAGCCGTCGTTCAGCGAGTCGCCTCCGCATCCGTCGAGGTTGAAGGCCGCATCGTCTCCGAGATCGGCCCTGGACTCCTCGTCCTTGTCGGAATCCACGAATCCGATTCCGAAGCCGACGCCGATTACATGTCCTCCTCCACCGTCTTCTCTCTCTTCTTGCTCTTTTATGTTTGTTCGAATCTCCAATTTCTAACTTGTTTTTTTCTTTATCTTTCGTTTTCTTTCCACAGATGCAGGAAGGTCTTGAATATGAGGTTGTTCCCAAATGAAAATACAGGAAAAGCATGGGACCATAGCGTAATTCTATCACTATCTTCCTTGCTGTCTTTTCTTACTCTGATTGTGAAATTATATTACAGTGTGCGTGTCTTGTGTTTTTGCAGGTGATGCAGAAAAATTATCAAGTTCTTTTAGGTATTATTCACATTCTAAACGTTGATTATGGAAATTGGCTTTTCATTTTCATTTTCAGCTGAAGGATTGTTTTTAATCTGTATTATGTAACAGTGAGCCAGTTTACCTTGTATGGATTCCTCAAGGGTAACAAGCCAGATTTTCATGTTGCTATGCCTCCACAGAAAGCAAAGCCCTTCTATGCTTCTTTAGTTGACAAGTTCAGGAATGCCTATAACTCAGATGCTATCAGGGGTAACTAACTAGTTCCTAATTCTATTAATCTGCAACATTCATTTGAGTAATAGCAATGCATGGTTTTTGTTTACAATTCATGTTGTCAAGAAGCAATTTACATGTAATTCATGTGCTTACACTTTTAAACTACTTACAGTGTGAGTGTGTGGTAATGGAAATAAGGACATAGACCTTCTCATACCAAACAATCCCTAACTATTGTGCATAGACCTAACTGACTAGAAGAATGTTCTAGAGACTAGAGTGGATGATGGCCAAATTTAGCAGTGTATGGTGTACTGTTCTACTACACCACAGCGTTTCAGGGGAATCAATGGTTGTGTATCCCATTGTTTTGGGAATTGCAGAAATGATTAAGATTAATGACTTATGTTTCCTATTGCGGCCAACAAAGATGAATATGCCAATTCTATATTTCTATCTATCACGCTCTCTATCAAAATCAAGTTATTGTTAGTTTGAAAAAAAATTGTTTGGCATGTCATTTCCCAAATATTCCAATGCCTGCTTTCCTTATTATATATTCACCATTTATGAAATCATATGTGTTGACTTATCGATTGCAAAATTGTAAATAAAGAACATAACCTCAAAGATTCAAGTGTGATTATTTGCTGGTTTCATTTAAGGAGTGCTAGTTGCAGTCCAGTTGTTTTGCATTGATTCACTTTTAGATTCTGCTAAAGCTATTTAAAACTTTTATGCAGATGGTGTGTTTGGAGCGATGATGAAGGTATGTAACATCACCCTGACTCTTGTGTGAGGTTCTCGTTGCTGTGTGATTACATCAAATGCTGCCTCTGATTAGTGATAACAATCCTCCCGCTTGTGATGGTGACAGGTAAATTTGGTTAATGATGGACCAGTTACCATGCAGCTTGATTCACAATCGTCTAAGTGAGTAGATGATATTGTTAGTTTTGATGAAAATAGTTGCCTGCTTCATGATAACAATTCTGTTTCAAATTCAATCTTCCAGGAATACATCTGACACCGCAGAATCTTGATCTGCCTTGATGAAAAATGAGTTTTGAATTCCAACCAATTCCTTTCAGCAAAATCATGTAGGACGTGGTTATTCACATGGGTTTGTTTTGTTGATCATTCTATATGAAGTTCATTATCTGCTTCTAGAAATCACTTATCCATGTTGGAGCACTATTTCAGCTCAAGGATGCCTGAGGTTGTCCTTGCCCATTCTGTTTATGTGGAATAGAGTTTGTATTCTTTTCGGACTCACTAAAGCCAGATGATTACCCTGTGTGAAGGGCTAATGCCAATGGCCTTATGAGTTATGACCATGTATATGCCAAATTGTAATTCTAATGTAGGGCTGTAGACCCAGATTTTGTAATAAAATTTTTGGTTGGTCTTACATGCCATGGATGGTTCTATCTTTTTGTGAATTTTTGTAGAATGAATGGCTTATGATATTTACGAATATCTAATTTACAAGCATACTTTTCTTGTACAGTAACAACAAATAAATTCTTTCAGGCTATTTGCTACCTATAACAGTCGGTTTAATAATATAGTATTTAATGTTAAATAATTTTAATCTCATTTTCTAAGATATTTCTACTTGGAATTTGGCAGTACCGGGGTCCCCCAATATATAACATAACCAGTGAATAAACCATTGCCATGACTGGTCAAATAGAAGTTTACTACTAATGGAAATACAAATCATGCACCCTAACCCTATTGATGAAAGACACTCAATTAAAACGGATCAAATCAAGTGATCACGTAAACCTAAAGCCTATCACGGATTCTCAAGTGATCCCACCAAACATGAAGCATCTGTGAGTTGATAATGCTAAATAATAATATGATGCTGTTAATGTCAAAGGTGAATTAAATGCTCTAAAATCAATATCCATTCCCCTTGGCCCTTGCACAGTTGCACGTCATTAAGTAGCTTAGATATTATGCAGAATGCATTGATTTCGTTGGTACTGTTGGGGGGCTTTGGGGAGCAAAGCCTTCATCGTTCGATTCAAACCAGTGTGAAGGGTCCCTACTCCCTATTCCCTACCATACAGTCATACACCCCCTTCTGCCACCCATTATGAATTCTTCACTCTCCAATGTAATAATACAGTGACAACATAAGGTCACATATTATTTGGTGCATTTTAAATAAGACTAATGCTTCTTGCATATAGTTCTTGCTTATTATTATTAGCATCTTTTATGGATATTAATAGATCATCATGCTATCATAGATGTTTTAACTTTTAACTTACAAAGAAGTTCATTTCTCTGTTGTTTAAGTGTTTGTTGGCCTTTTTGAGGTGGTGTACCTCCACCTCTGCTCTTCTTCTTCTGTAGATTTATTACTTCCTACACTTTTATGTTCCTTTCTTTAGTTAACTGATGAATTCTCTTGTTAGTATGAAAACGATATCATCCCCAAATGGATAAGTAATGTGCACTATTATCAGATGCATAAAAATCAACGAACGGTGCGGTTTTGCATTATAGTAGTAAGTTGTTGAAAAAGAAGAAAAAAGTGATATGCATTTATGAAAATCCAGGAAAAGATACTGCTCGTGCTAAGTGCCCTAAATAACATTTTACCACATTTTCCGGTGGGTCGTAAATCATTAAACATGGTGGGGATCACAAAAAAAAAAGCCTTTTTCCGTTGCCGGGACTTGAACCCGGGTCTCTCGGGTGAGAGCCGAGTATCCTAACCACCTAGACTACAACGGACTGGTGCCATGTTTTGCAATGCATTATTATAAAACCTTTAAATATGGTGAATACTTTATATTTAAGAATTTTAAAGTGAGAACTTCACGCGAGTTAACTCAATATAAGTTAATGTGGACTACTCTGAAGCAAACACGTTATAGAGTTCTCATGGGCACTTGAGAGGTGTCTTCTACTACTACTACCGAGTTCCTCAAATGTAGAAGGATCTCCTCACTCCTCATCACTTGTGTATTTAATTTCATAGAACCGAATCATAAATGCTCTAACTACCTCAACGCATTCTTATCCTGCAAATTTAAAGAGGGGTGAGGCTACTATATCAACATCACATAAGTATTCACTTGTGAAGGTGGGGGATTTCTCTTCATCATCAATATCTGAGATTGAGATATCTACTACTTCCTTGCGGGTCCTTTAACAACAAACAATGGTGTTGGTGGTGATGAGAATGATGATGATAACAATGGCATTAATAATCATAATAATAATGCCATCATATTCAGTAGTTGCTAAAGTGGACGTTGGTCACATGAGGCAATTGGCTGCAAGGAAAAATGTTTCATGCATATTGGTTTTTGGAGACTCAAGTGTTGACCCTGGAAACAACAATGTCCTTGGCACCACCATGAAAAGCAACTTCCCTCCTTATGGCAAGAACTTCTTTAACAGCCGCCCAACCGGAAGGTTTAGTAATGGCAGACTTGCCACTGATTTCATTGGTAAACATACATAACTCATTAACACCTTAATTACTCTTTTCTACTCATTATTATCGGAGGCATCAACTATTCTTCATTATCAAAATATTATTGCTTGGTGACCTTTAGTAATGTTGGATGTGACTATTAAGTTGTACACCTCTATCCATACATTGTATTCTTCTATTTTGATTTCTGTTTAGGTATATTAGTACTATTTATATGCTGTACGTAACTGTTTTTGTGTTTTGTGAATTTTTCTATACCGATGTTTATATTTTTTGTGTTGTAAATGTGATGTATGAAAGTGTATCATGGCGCATGTAGTATTACCGTAAATTTAATACGTTCTTCACAGATGAAATAATATAAACCATGAATAATATGTGAACTCTTTAATTTGAGTCTGAGTACTTGCAAACACTTGTATACAGCTGATGAAGCAGTGGGGTTCAGAAAAATAGTTCCACCGTTTCTTGACCCAAATTTGAAGCTAGAAGATCTGCCATACGGTGTTAGTTTTGCATCAGCAGCTACAGGCTATGATGATCTTACTGCTAATATTTCGGTATGAGTATGACATTCTACATTCTCATAAATGTATTTGAGTTTTATCTTATCTTGTTTAATTTGAGTAATGTGGTGGGGTCTATTTAATTAATTTCATGAAACAGAATGTTCTACCAGTATCCAAACAAATAGAGTATTTCGAACATTACAAGATTCACATGAGGAAATTGTTGGGTGAGGAAAGAGCTGAGTTCATTATCAGGAATGCATTATATGTTCTAAGTATGGGCACAAATGATTTCCTACAAAACTATTTCTTGGAGGATACTCGCCAAAAGCAATACAGCTTGCAGAAGTTTGAGGATTTCTTGCTCTCCCAAATGTCTAAGGACATTGAGGTTAATTAATTCCCTAAACTCTAATTAAGCTACTATTTAGTTGCACTTAGAAAATTTGATTGCCTATACAGTAGAAGACATTCTTATTAATTGGCTAGCCTTCAACTTAATTTGTTTGCAACTTTACAGAGATATTATTGTGGTGGACCCATACGTTAGTACTGTATAGACCAGGGTCCCGGCCTTGAGTCAAAAACATGTTCAATAAATGCTAACACTGTGGATGAATAAAAGTTGGATATGTCTGACTCTGAATTAAGGATTCCAGGCTAGGTGGTTAGAAAAGCTCAGAATTGGAACAAGTCTCAATTAATGACTTAAATACTCCTATGGCCCTTGTTCTTACATCATATATATACACAAAATCACAAATTGGGTTGAGATCATGTTTGAGAGTTTAATTTGATTAATTGACACATCACACATAGTTATTCAATTGGGCCAAGTCCAGTGAAACGAGAGGCTTGTCTGCTTGCTTGCGACAGTCAACGTAAAACAGTGTCTCATTCCATATATGGCTACGATACAATGACGTTTTTGGAACCGTGTAAAGTTATGTTAGACTTGCGACAACCAACATAAAACTGTGTCGCATCTCAATGCATAGATATGATACAATGACGTCTTTGATTCATTTAGTCGATCCAGTGACAACACATAGTTATTGAATTAGATTTTAGTATTTAAATGTAAATTTGTTATTTAAATTAGTTAACATGCATTTTTTTTATTTGGTTTAACCATGCATAATTTTTTTGATGTGGATACAATGCAGATGATGCATAGGCTAGGGGCCCAAAAGCTAGTAGTTGTAGGGGTGCTACCTCTTGGGTGCATTCCACTTATGAGGACCCTTAAGAACACCAACAACACTTGTGTTACAACTTTGAACGATGTGGCCAACTCATTCAATGCAAAGCTGTCAAAACAATTGGCCCAATTGAAGGCAAAGTTGGGCTTGACAACAGCGTATGTTGATGTTTTTGGCATGATCCAAAGAGCAGTATCAGAGCCCAAAATATATGGTTTTGTGGAAGCTACAAAGGGATGCTGTGGAACAGGGTTGGTTGAATATGGTGATTCATGCAGAGGGTTGAGTACTTGTTCAAATCCTGATGAATATATCTTCTGGGATGCTGTTCATCCAACACAGAAGATGTACAAGATTATCGCTGATGAGGCCATGGAATCCATTGCTAATGAATTTGCTTAATGCATCTAAGCCTCAATGCAACCATATAAATATAAATATATACTATGGTTAGTTAGTTAATTAGTTAGTTGATTTGGTGTGTGGACATTATTTCCTTAATTTGTACCAATCAAATCGTTTAGTCCAGTTAAAACGTGCAAGAATAGACATAAAATAATTTCCTTGCTATTTCACTCTCTTAAAATCTGTGTAAGAAGCATAATTTTTTTATTATTCTACTATTAAACATGTTAGATGATTTAATCATAATAAATTTGACTAGTCTAATAATTAATTATTTATTTATAAAAACATATAAATTGATAGAATAGTGCTATGAAACCAATATTAGGGAGTTATTAGGGAGCCAATTGTTAAATTATCATTCAAAATTTATATGAGTTATTATCCGTAACTTATATATTCAAGAATAAGTTATCATCCAAAAACGAAGTATTCTCCCTATTGTCATAATATATTGGCTCCTTAGTCTTTTTCAAATTAATATATATAAATTTACACAAATACATGTATATATATATATATATATATATATATATATATATATATATATATATATATATATATATATATATATATATATATAT
>JASCZI010211678.1:42303-67226 GCA_036250425.1 Stylosanthes scabra | reverse complement strand
AGAAATTATCTCTTTAATTGCATTTTCTTGTTCACTTATATTCGTTGACATTTCAGCATATCCCTTTTTGCGGCCTCTCATTTCCCATTTTATATCGGTTTATGTTTCATTCATAATATCCTTCCATATGCCTACCCTATTACATGATTGAAATAGGTTATTAACTTATTATTAATTAATCGTTACTATACACCATGACACTATTCATGAAATAATCGCTTATTAAGTTATTATTATTGTTCCAAAATTATTATTTAGAATGGGGCTATTATTTGTGGTAGTCCAAATTATAGATCATTATTATGTATTTTTCTAAAAATTATTTTTATTCTTAAGTTTTGAATACTAAAATTTAAATTCTAATAAATACTAAATTTTAATCTTAATCAACTGTTTCAAAAAATAAAGTAACAAAATATTATACAAATAAAAATTTGAAATCATTGATAAGTTGAATATAATATAATAAATATTAGTAGGTTTGATTAAAATTTTGACTAAGTGGTTAGTTTAGGGAAATTTAGGAAATCACAACTACAAGTAATTAGCATGGAGTATATGATATATTGGCAGGACCGAGTATGGGTAGCAATGAGTAGAGTGTGGTAGAGTTTAAATTCAATTTTAACATTATTTACTTATTGAAAATCTTATTAAAATTCAACCATATTTTATTTGTGGATTTGAAATATCTTTCAATCCTAACGCTACTAGTTTTAAAATTCATGGATATCCGACTCTATTTGTACAAATATACAGTTATATATTTTTAAAAGAAATACAATAATCAATCATATATAGATTTATATTTCATAAGTATATAAATTAAATAATATAAAAATTACCAAATTAAAGCAACAAAGCCATGTTAAAATTGCAATTAAAAATAAGTGAATTAGAACCAATTCTTCCTATATAAGAAGGTAAGTTAGCTTCTTTTGTTTAGTTTTTCTTTCTTTTGTTGTACCAACTGTTAAACTCTTTCAATGATCACCGCAACTCTATTATTTTAAAAAAGGTGACAAAGTGAAAGAGAATGGAATCTTTGCGGTGATTGAAGTTTTAATTAACTTCCTCTAAAATACTGTCATGTTCACAAAACACCAATGCGTCATCCAATTACTGCATCAATACTGTTTTCTCTCACTTGGTCTCCCTTTTTGAAAAGAATGAAGTCGCGACAGTCATTGGAGGGCACACCCAAAATGTTTGGGATGACGTCAAGCGAAGAAAAAGAAAAATCAAGCAAAAAGGGATAACTTACACTCTTGTTTAGAAAAGATTGGATAATATTCACTTTAAAAATACTTCAATCAGCTTGTTAAAATTATAAGCGAGTATTATTTATATAGGATATGATGATAAATTTTCAATTTCCTCAGCTTTTATATAGAAAAGCATATTATAATATTAATTGAAATTGTTAGCTTGAATTGGTAATTAGGAAATTCTATACAAATCAAAGGTTTTATGTCAATTACTCTCACTTGTATTATAAGTTTTATAAAATACATTATATAAAGAATTCAGGTTGTAAATAAAATATATGAAAATATATAATGATAGATATGGTTAAAATATTGGGTGCATGGAATTTGCCATACGTGAGTATCCTCTAATTAAATTAACTTGCTGAAAGCTAGTATCTAGGTCCTATACATATTCACAAGCACCAAGTTGGTACCACCTTTATTTGGGATTAGATATGGAACAACCTTTATTAGTAGAAATCTTTAATTTCTTATTTCAATAAATATATAGAAAAATGTTAGTGTGTTTAATTTTTATTAAAAAAAGTATATAGTATCCTTAATCTGTATATATGTATTTTAAAAACATATGTTAACTAAAATCTATTTCTATTTTTGGAAGTAAATTTTTGGTACTAACACTAATTTATTTTTCTTAATTAAATATAATTAAATCTCTCGGGCGATATGAAATCTATTATATAATATTAAAATCGAATTTATGCACTTAATGATGGAGCGCTGACATGGCGCGCTTCTGAGAGTGTTTTTCGATATATTTTTTTTAAATCATTAAATCAAAGCAATTAATAAATTAATATCACTCATTAATATTAAATCTTCTACTATTTATTCTAATAAAGGTATAATTTATTTAAACCAATAATGACATTTTAATATTTAATAAGTATTTCATTATTCCTTTCTTTTTTTCTATCTCCTCAACCTTATAAATTTTTTTTACAAAATTTTTCTTCTTTAATTGATATACAAATTTGCATCGCATGGTTTGGCTAAGAATTTTAATTTTTTTAATGACCACATATCAGATGAATTTTTTATTTTAAATATAGTAAGAAAATATAAAATAAAGCACTTTGAATTTTAACTCAATGACCAAACTAAATTTTTTTATACCCGAAGCAAAGGTTCAAACTTGAAACTTCTTATAACGTAAACGGGGTAATGTCGTATGAGCTACAGATCATTGACGACCAAATCTAATTTCAACCATAAGAATGATCACTTTGCACATCTTATTATCATATGATATCTTGGTTGTAGGCTTTTTCATAATGTCAACTTTAACTAATTAAATCATTTATCTACTATCTATCTATCTATTATCTATTATATAATATTAAAATCCAATTTATACACTTAATGATAGAGCGCTGACATGACATGACATGTTCATGAGAGTGTTTTCTGATTTACTTTTCTTAAATTATTAAATGAAATCAATTAACTAATTAACATAAATATTGTAAAATCAATCGATCTAATCAATTAATAAATTATCTGTAATTAATATCAAATCTTACAAAGTTTTATTCTAATAATACTATATTTCAATTAAATGATAAATATTATTTTAATATTTTACGTCATTAATATTATTATTGATATCAATTTAAAATGACGTGTTTTGTTCTTTTGTTTTTTAAAACTATTTATATGTTCTTTTACAGGAATATGCTAATAATATTATGTCGTATAGTGATTTATTTAACGGCAGAATGAATATTGCCGAGTTTGGGTGATACATGTTTAATAGTCTATTTGGGTATAGGTAATGGCTGACCCGCCAAATTATCTATCTCTCCATATCCCATATGTTAATTAATAAATATAGTTAAATTTAATTTTGTAAAATTTTATGTATAATTTTATTATTATTTTAGTAATTTAAAAGGTTTTATATGTTATAACTAACATTCTTCATTTCTAAATCATAAATTTTTTTTCTCCTTTTTAATCGTAATTAATTATGTTTTGAATATTATTAATTATTTTACTTTCGTTTGTTTATTTTCGTATATATACCGTGTGTTTTGGTATGAGACATGTATATATACATATGGATTTGGGTATAGAGTAAAAATTTAGATATTTGTGGATAATGGAGCAGAAAATGACGCAATATATATTCAGAACAACCTGGACGGGTATTGGGTACTTGATTACCGACGATAACCTGACCTATTGTCATCTCTATTAACGGGCATAATTCTTTTGGAAAAACCCATTTTTTAGATTGGTAAATGAGACTGATTCAACGGGTTCTACCTATTTTAACAATCATATTAAATAGAGACTCATGATAGAAACATGCAGAATAATAATAGACACATTTTTTATAAATAGAGAAAGAAAACATAAAAAATACATATATTATAATATCGATTATTATTCATATTCATAAATTATATATTATTTTAATTATTTTAAATATAATTAATAATAATATTAAATAATTTATAATTTAATTTTCCAAAAATAAAGTAGTTTTGTAAAAAAATAAGGTTTAGGATTAATTTAATTTTGCCTCAAAACCTTAATGGCCAAAAGAGTAGTTATCCTTTTTGGAAAAGTCCATCTATTTTACACGAGTAAATGGATCTTACTCGATAGGTTTGCCCTATTTTGACGGGATATTAAACAGAGATATGTGATAAAATAAAAAATCTTGGAGACCAATATATTTGGGAGCCAGTGCTCTTGATGGTGATGATAAATGAGTTACGAGTGGGTAATCAATTTTATTGTGTTTGGATGATACGTTTTTTAATTTCGGATGATAGATAATTTAGTTATTGACTCTCTAAGGGCTCCCTAATATTGATTCTGTATAACATTGTTGATGATAAAAATATGAAAAAGACTAGGAAATCAATAGACTATGACCAATAGGGAGCCAACATATACTATGGATGATAACTTAATATTAGATATATGAATTACGGATGATAACTCATGTAAATTTTAGATGATAACTCAATTATTGACTCCCTAACGTTAGTTTCTTAACATTGTTCTAAAAATATACAGAACAACGACAAATATATTTTTATAAAAAAAAAATACAAAATAATATATGTCTTCTTAATATCCATTATTATTTCAACTCACAAGTTATATACTATTTAAATTGTTTTATACATAACTAATAATTTTGGTCGCTAGCCCTCACCCAAGAAGATAATATAAACAAAAGAGAATATTCTAGCACATTCATCAGCTAATAACTCATCAAAATAAAAAATAATATACCCTCTGTCCTGGAATATTCGAGTGGGGGGCACTATTATCTTGATTATTGCCCCTTGTCTCATGCAGAAGACCCCAATGGCAGATTTTATCCCGTATTTTTCGTATATTGAGTGAAAATGTATAATAGATTAGGTCACTGATGATGTTTAAACATCAATATAAAAAGCCCAAAAAACAAGTATCAATATAAAATCTAGCACAAATCTCATGCATGTGTAAGTATAATGTATTCTTTTTAACAATAATTAATTAACAATAGAAGTATTAGATAAAAATATGGTATTGAACTAAATGCAATAGATATATTAGACTTACGAAGTTGAAGTTTTTTCAATAGAACGTGGTTCATTCTTTATATAAATTTGGTTCGGATTCTGTTTTCTTGAAATGGAGAAAGAGAAAAAATGTGCTTCCTTTTTTATTAAAATTTATTTCGTTCTTTATGTAAATTTGTTTTAGACTTGGCTTCGTTGTCGTCGACGTCTTCTTTTTCGTCTTCTTATCCTCATCCGCTTCTCCTCTATTATATTTTTTGTTGTTATTGTAGTAATTTTGTTGTATTTTTCGTTATCTTAAATAAATTTAAATCAATCTCTGTTATTGTTGTATCTTTTTTCAAGAAAATTCACTTTATCTCTTCATATAAATCCAATTCGTTTTTTTAAGGAAATTCGTTTCATTTTTTTAATATATATCTAATTCATTTCTTTAATGCAATATTGATTTTTTTTAAGAAATTCATTTTTTTATCAAGAAAATTCCCTTCGTTTTTATTTTAAGAATTCTAGTTCAATTTTTGTTGGAGAAGTTGAAGACGAAAAAGTTAAAGTAACACGATAATAAACCAAAGAAGAGGATGAAAAAAAAGAAGACGACGAGAAGGAATAAGAAAAAAAAAAGGGAAAAAGGAGAAACAGTACTTTATCATAAATAAATTTGTATATAATCTCTTTTATAAAATGAAATTATTGTACATAAAGTACTTTAAAAAAAATTTAACAAAAAAGGAGTGATATAATATCACGAAGAAAAAAAAAAACTGTAAACTATATCTGACTAAATTTAAATAAAGATAAAATAGAAAAAAGTAATGCTAGGGAATCCATATAATGTAGCTCATATGAGCAAATAAAAGTTCATTATGTGGAAGCTCATAAAAACTCAAATAGCTAAATCAACATCATAAGATGTGTGGGCTCTTTAATTGTCTCTTTTATATTTGCTGAAAGACTTTCTCAATAGAAAAGAATATGAAGAAGTTTAGGATAAATTTAATCTATCATAAATTCATTGAAATATTTTTAAAAGAATGGTTGTAGTTTGAAAAGAAAAAAATAATAATAAAATATAAAAAATCATAATTACTAAATGTAGAAATATTTTCATTGGTTTATGTTAGACACGAAAAAAATATGAAAAAGATTAGAGAGTCAACGTATTATGATATATAAGGAGTCAATATGGATAAAAAAATAATGAGTCAATATGAGTTATGGATGATAACTCATATAAATTTTGGATGATAATTTAATCATTAATATATAAGTAATGAATGATAATTCATATAAATTTTGAATGATAACTTAATTATTGACTCCCTAATAAGCTCTCTAAAATTGCTCCGTAGCGAATATAATTATGTTTAGATGTGTTTGATCGATTCTTCTTTTGTCCAAAAATTCGTCTATACTTCACGTATATAATTATAATAATATAAAACCATTATATTCTCTGCATATTCTTTGAGATATTCTCAGATTCTCCCATTTTATTATGGTTTTTATTTACTAGAATCCATAACCAATTGGATGCAAAATAAAAAATAATCCAAATTCAAGAAGACCCACTTATTAGGACCACGGATACACCAATCTTAGCGGTTACGAATCAATCAACGATTTATGTATATCCTGTTCGTATTGGTTAAAATGCCAAAATGGACCCCTATTCGTGTTCTTGGTAGACGGTACCAATAATTTAAGGCACATAGAAATATTCGATTTTTTTTCCTATCTTCACGAGTTAGATTTTAGAGTTGAGCTAAGCACTCTTTTTATTCATAATATAAGATATATAATAGGTTTAATTATTCTATTAATTCTTATAATAATTTTACTAATTTTTTAATTAGGTTTTTATATATATCTTTTTAATTGAGTCTTTATATTATTTTTAAATTTGTAATAAGATCCCTATCAATAATAGGTGTGAAAAAAATATTTATAAAATATGAATTTTCTATTATTCTTATACATTGCACTTTACATAAGGCTTATATTCACCTAGATATATTTTTTATTTATTTTTTTATCAATATTTCTTTGAAAATATTCTCAATTTGTACGAATCAAAGTCGCATATGTTTAGGAAGTTTAAAACATGTTAAAAATGAGGGAAATATTTATTTTATTATTTTAAAATATAGAAAAGTGTCGGTAATACTAAATGTACCATTATACACATCATTTGAGAACACAGAAAAATGTAAACATTAGCACAGAAATTTTTCTGTGCTAATGTTTATATTTTTCTGTGTTACTAAATGGTGTGTACAAGTATGTACAATAGAAAACATAGATTTATTCTTTAGAGAATTAGTCATTAGTTTTTATGATATCTTTAATTTAAAAATGGAATCTTTCGTTAATTCTGACGTTTTCGTCATGACAGGGACCTAATTATAAAATTTTAAACAATATAGAAATCTAATTGAAAGAAAAAAATATAAAAATTTAATTAAAATTTTCATAAAACTATAGGGATCTCTATGAATTAATTTAACCTATAAAATAAGCATTCTGGCTGCTTTTCTTAGGCGTGGAACTAATAATGAAATTTAAATAAAATATTTATTGCTTACAAAAAATATTTATTTTATTTAAATAAAAAGTTTCCCATAAGCAGATCTAATGAACCAAATTCGAAGGGTTTTTATTTAAAAAATTTTAAATCTAATTTAGGTAAAAAGAATATATTATTTTTGTGAATTATTTCGTAATATCACTTGTAATGCTATTTCATAGAAAAAAAATGAAAGAATATGATTTCGCTGCTTCGTATTCATTGCATAAGAAATTGGAAACAAACATTTTTTAACCGTCGACAATACAATAATAGTTAATCAATAAAAAATGAGTCAATATCAGTTAATAATTTATATTGGATGTTTTATAAATTTTAAATGTTCTATTTCTTTTATTGATTATTACTTATTTTAGATTTCAAATGTTCTATTTCTTCTATTGTAATCGCTCTATAAACAATAATTATAAATATTCTATATTTTATTGACTGAATTATTAGTTAGAAAAATATTAATTACCTCTATTTTTCTAATAACTTATATTTGCTTGATTAGAGAAAATATACCCACCTTTCACATGCCACTAGATGTATTATGCATACTCAACTCGTAGAACGTCGCAAATCGTCTTAAGCTTTACCCACAGTTGAAAAATAACCTGAAAATTCATTTAAGGCAAGTACTAGCATGAAGATGTAAAAATAAATATAAATATACTTTTAGTATCTTCGTTAGAGTATCTACCTTCATTTAACTACTCGGATAAAGAAATAACATGGTACATCCAACTAAAATGGGGTGACTTATTAAAAGATCAAAATTGTCACTTTCTATGCATTTAACTATTTATCCTCTATAATTTAAGTCTGGGACAGCAAAAAAATAAAAATGAAAAAAGAAGAAATTATGATATAATACTTAGGGACAGAAGACTTTCTACAGCAATTTTGGTAACAAAACTTTTTTTCTTTTCCTTTTCCCTCTCTACACATGTTCAAAATCAACTGCCACGGGAAGTTGTGGTGGTATGTGTGGATGATGATGAGGCAGGAGAATTTCCTTCACTGTGATTAGCCTTTTCTTCTGAATGTGAATGATCTGAAACATCTTCCAAGTTGTTGCATTTTGGTGAGTTCTTCATTGAAGGATGAGTTTGTTTTTGGGGAACAGTAGTAGTAGGAGGATGTGTAGCCACAGGTGCATAAATAGCATTATGTGTTGCAGTTGTAACCGTGGTTAAATCCCCTGATGAAACTGTTGAGGCAGCTACAGCAGCAGCAGCATATTCTGGTGGTTGGACAAAAATGTTGCCAACAAGGAACAAGGGAGCAGTTTGGGAATTTGCATTGTTTGGAATCATACTGGTTGGCCTTCTTGTGTGGAGACGAAATTTCTGTCGAAAACAAACACGGAATAAACACTTTAGAACTATGATGATTCACAAAAACAAGATGAACTAACTCCAATTGTTATTGTAACCAGGAATGATTCCAATACTCTAGCTCATAAACAGTTTTGAACTATGATTTACAAACAAGATCAACTAACTCCAATTGTTAAGAAAGTTATACTGTTCGTATCACGACATGGTACAGAGTTTGTATGATCTCAAGGTTTAGGTTCGATCTTTGTTGACCTCAAAAGAAGCTCGTGTGTGAGGGTCGTGTTAGATATATAACAATTCATGTTGCTCATTTTATCGGTTTAGGCTTTTGAAAGTTAGAAATGACCAAAGTGTAGTTTAGTATACAAATTACTAACCTGCAAGTGACTTTTGACTTCATCATTTGTGAGGCCATCAACCTTCATTAGCTCCCTGATCTGCTTTGGGGTTGCAGCTGGAAAATACACCAAAATATTCAAATATCAAATGCAATTCACACAATTCAAATTGTGATATACAGGAACAGAATATTCATAAGAAGGAAATTATGTTGTGCTTCCTAAGGTACTCACAATCTGCACCTCCAAGCTGCTGAAGGGCATGAAGGAACCGTTTGTGTAGCTCCTGAGACCAGCACCGGCGCTGCTTCCTCGGACCCTGTCCTTTCTCCTCCCTTTTGCCGCCGCTTCCAGCACTGCCTCCGGTTGAGTCAGGTCCTGTGGAACTTGTTGCCGGCACCGGCGGAGAAGAAGGAGTCTTGGCAGTTGGCAATGATGACGATGACCATGCATTAGCCTTTCCAACAGTGTTCTCCTCTCTGTGGAATGGCTGAAAAGCACCACCAATGCTTCTCTTCACTTCCACAACAGATGCTTTTCTAGGCACATCCTGATCAACAAAATTTCAATCAAAAGAATCAGATTCCCACACCATTTCGATTAAAAATTTAGAACTATGGGCGTTAAAGTAACATATCTTATTACCAAAATAGACATCAAAATAAGTTCAAAACCATATTTCTTTTTATGAATGCAGAGACTTCGTAATAATTTCTGTTAGTTTTCTAAACAGAGCAAGTAACATATCTTATTACCAAAATAGACATCAAGAAACAGAAATTTAAACAGTTCAACTAAGTTGAACCAAACTTTTTTTCACCCTTTTTTTTGGGGGGAGATTTTGTTATTTTCTTACCTCCTTAGGTGGTTGGGGATTAGGATTCCACAACTGAACAGATCTGAGCCAGTCAGATTTCTTCTTATCAGTGCTGCTGCTGCTGTTATTATTATTATTGTTGTTGCTGTTCTTGTTGGTGCTATCCTCCTTTTGAATCTTGTTTCTATGAGAATGTCGCTCTGCATCACCATCATCATAACATTCTTCATCATCTTCATCACAATCAGGTGAAGCCCTTTTCTTGATTGGAATGAACTCCTCAAAAACAGGATCTTCCGGTGATGTCTGCTCCGAACACTCCGATTGGCCATTCAAATTGTACTCTGTCGTTGTTCCAGATAACTGCTGCCTACACGCTTCAATTGCTGCACCAAACAGCAAGGAAATCAGAAACACCAGGGGAAAAAAAAGAAGGAAAAAAAACACATAACCCAGAAATAAAAGGAACAAACTTTAACATGTTGCCCTAAAAGGGTGTCTGAAAATGTTTTCCTTTTTTGGGTTTCACCCTTACCTTGCGCGACAAGTTCTAAGGACAGAGGAAGCTCTCTGTGAAAGACTTGGATTTTTCTTCTCTCGTCCTCCAATGCTTCGATGTACTCGCGAAACCCCATCTTCTGGGGTTGCATTTTCTCAGAGAATTGCATAGAAAATTAAACAATAGAACCCTCTTCAAATATTTTTCTCTATTTCTCTTGTTGTCTTGTGAGTTCAGTTTTCGTTTTCCTTTTTGGTTTGGTTTGTGTGAGAGGGGAACTCTCAAAACTACTTGAGGAAGATGGTGAGAAGGAATATATATAAGGAAATGGCGTTTTGTCCAAGCACAAAGAGAGAGAGAGAGAGAGAGAGAGACAGAGAGAGCGAATACGGATCCAACAATGAAGAATATGGGATCTAAGTAGAATCAAAATTGGGAATAAACTTTCTAACCAAGCAAGAAAGAGAGAGAAGGTAGAGAGAGAACGTGGTGTCGTGGGTTTGGATGATTGGATCGGAGGGTGGAGAAAAACCAGGCAAGAGAAAAATAACACACCGAGGTCGGGGCGTCGCGTAAGAAAAAGAATCTTTCATGCGTTTTATATTCTCGACTTCCATTTTTATTTAATTATTTTATTTTAATCCTTTTCTCTTTCTCTCACCGCTAGTATCTCGTTAATTTTCTTTCCTTCGTACAAAAATAATAATAAGAGTTAATTATAAAAATAACCTAAGTACCCCTAAAAGATTAAAATATTTAAAATTATGATAAAAGATATTTTAAATTATTTTTATACATTTTTGCCAACATTTTATATTTTATGGATATTTTTATTTTTTAATTTTTTTTATAGTTATTTTTATCGATTTTAAAATTTTTGATGATTGTTTTTTTTATAGTTAACTCTAATAAAGAAAGAAAATAAAAGGAAGAAAATGAATATTCCAGACTTTGATTCGAGTTTAGGTTCATTCTGAGTTGGCAATTCCGTCAGCGTTTTGATTCTCTTTCTCTCTCTCATATTCCTCATTGCATTTATTTATTTATATTTATTCATATCTATAGGATAAGATCAAAAACCGTTCTTTTATTTTCTTTTCTCGCTATTTGCCTCCTATTCTCGCCAATATTTATCTTTAGTGCAGGACAGGGTGAAGCGAAAAATATAAAGAAAAAAATTTCTTAATAAATAATTGGATATTAATCATATAAAATGTTTTATTTTTATATTAATTTTAAAAATAAAAGTAATACTTTTTCATTCTATGCATACCAAATTTGTTCAGCATATAATTATGAATTATCCTTTATCTTTACGTCTTCAAGTTGAAATTTATTATCTATTATATAATATTAAAACTGAATATATATACTTAATGATGGAGCGCTAACATGACACGCTTCTAAGAGTGTTTCTTAATTTATTTTTTTTAAATCATTAAATCAGATCAATTAATAAATTAACATAAATAATGTGAAATCAATTAATAAAATTCATTAATAAATTAATATCACTTATTAATATTAAATCTTACAACTTTTTATTTTAATAATACCATATTTTAATTAAACCATAAATACCATTTTAATATATTACGTCATTAATATTATTATTAATGTCAAGTTAAAATGAAGTTTTTGTTTTTTTTTAACTATTTATATGTTTTTTTTACGTGAATAAGCTAATAATAATATGTCATGTAATAATTTAATTTAAAGCACATAATTAATGTTGTCTATCAAACAGGTTAATCCGACCCAATTAATTTATAACTATCGCTTAAATTTGCTTTATTTACGGGATACAATTTTTGAACTTATATCATTTATGACCAACACAACAGGTTAAACGGGTTAGTCTGTTCTTTTATTTATTTTCGAAAAAATTAAACTCTAATTTTATACTCTAAGAATAAAAATAACTTTGAAATATGATTAAATTTTCGATTTCATTATGTTAAATGTTTTTAAAGATTAAGAAAATATTAAATGGGTTAGAAAATTTAGCCCGCGAAATGTCTTGGACTTTTTTTCAGATTAATCGGACTCATCCGTTTAGCCTGCGCTTTTAACGGATCTTATCTTTTTGTGAAAAAGTATGTCCATTAATGACTATTTGGGTTGGGCTGACAAGTTTGACCTATTTTAACAGTCTTATACTTAACTCATTTATACATCTTGAGATAATCAATATATTTGATTTTTTTTATCAATTTGTCGTATGAGAACTTGCTAAATTTTCATAAATGTGTATTTATTAAGTACTATGTTGTTCGATTATATTGAAAATTATTTTTATTTTATATTCACTTAACGCGTGTGTATATTTAATATGTATGTTAGATTATATTAAATTATATTTAAATTATATAACAATACTATTTTAAATTTTATTAAATTATATTGGATTATGTTATATTTGTATTTTTTAAAACATAATATATGTGGATACTATCGGGTATCAGTCTTTTTTATCGAAATAATTAAAAGCAAGGTTGTCTGCTTAAGCGCGTAGACTGGTGTATTTAAACTCACTTTGTTCAAATCCAAAATTTTTCAGACGAATGAATTAAAAGGGTTGTCCCATTTATTTAATTAATTATTTATTTATTTGAAAAAATTTAAAAAATCTAATTTTAACTAAAAAAAATAACAAATTTAACAAAAAATGTCATTTTCTTAAAAAAACATCTTGGAAAAACAAAACTCTTTAGCGGCTAAATTGAATTTTTGGGTCGACTAAAAAAAATTGGAAAGGTAATTTTTGTTAAATTGCATTGAATATTATTATTTTATTTTAATTTTTGTTTTTTTTTTATGTATATACCTATTGATTTGAGTATGAGGCAAGTTTATATACAAGTAAGTTTAAATATGATGTAAAAATTTAAATATCCGTAAATAATGAAATGGATAATCGTGCAATACATAAATGTGAAGGACGGGTATGCGTATTTAATTATCCACTCGATCTGCTCCATTGCCGGACTTAAATTTTTCGGAAAAGCTTGCTTATTTTAGACGGGTAAAGGGTTTGACCCAACAAATTCAGCCTCATTTTAACGGAAATATTAAATAAAGACCCGTAATAGAAATATGCAAAATAGTGATGATGACATTTTTATAAAAGGAAAAAGAACACAAATTTAAAAACCGAGTAAAACCCCGGCGAAAATCAAATCTTCTCCCATCAAATTTCAAAAATAAAAATATAATAATCAATCACATGTTAATAGCATAAATATTTAAATCTCATGAAAATAAAGCTTAGCATAGACTTAACATAATAAAACATAATATTAAAATATATTTTTAACTCTCAAGCGCAGTCCAAATTCTTAAATAAATACAATTTTTAAATAACATAACTGAGGCAAATGAGCTTGGAAAATGAGTAGTGTGAGTCTTGAATTAAAAGTGGGCTAAATGAATAAGAATTACATAATTATATAATTATATTTTATTATTCACAAATTTATTTCATACACACTATTATTTTATTTAAAAATTTTAATTATATAAATACCACCAGATCGGGACCGACTGACCTGTGCCTAGGCCCATCCCTGATTTTGTAGTTTTATCTGGTTGATTTTATTGACTTCAACTCTAACTCGGATCGCATTGAAACCGAATAAAAAAAACCAAATTTCATTCGACTCAGATCAAAACTTGGCCAATCCGAACCATGAATACCTCATCCCATACTCATAAATTATATATTACTTTAATTATTTTATATATAACGAATAATAATATTAAATATTTTTTATATATTAGACTAGTTTTTCTTAGAAAACCAGGCAAGAACCATGGCTCATAACACGAGATGCATTTGTATCCGGTTAATGTGACGTGAATATTAATTTGATTACAAAAGGTGAAAAATAAAATTAAATTTTTTTATACCAACATATTTTATAAAAAATACTTGAATTCGAGATCTATTAAAAAAAATATTATTTTAGCTACACATTATTGATAAATAAAATTAGAATTTGATAAAAGAAAAGGTAATAAATAAATTTATTTGAGATAAATATTAAAATTAGGAATTACAATAGATATAAAAAGATCTTATAATTTTATAAATGATAGTTTTTATTTATACATGAATATATATAATTTTATCATTTTTAATGTATATATATACACTACTAACTTATTTTAATAATCAAATCGCATAACGTATTTATAAATATAAAAATAAGTAAATGAAGAGAAAATAAATAAATTATTTTACATATTTTAATTGAAAATAATTAATAATGTCTTTCCAAAATATATATAGGTTCTATTAAATATTGGTAGCATATCATATGTTTCGTGTTATCAACTATTCTAATATTTTTATTAATTAATCTTAAATTAATTTTAATTCTAAAATATTATTTTATAATTAAATTAATAATTAAAAATATCGAAATACCTAATACCACCTCGCAATGTATTTCCTTAAATATTAATTCATGTATAAATTGTATTGATGTCTTTCAGTATTACCTGGACCAATCATTTTCCCTTTGTCCTCCTTCTCCGTGCACTGTCTTCCCCATCTTATCTTTTACATGAAAAAAATCAATCATACCGATGATATTTAAGTATAAAGTAATATTTTAATTTCCAATGTCTGTTTGAAATCTTAAATTGATTTCAATTGTGTTATTTTCGTTTAAAATTTTAAATATTATCAATATTGTTTCCATTATTAAATTTGAGATGTACACTTTGATAATAATGTGACATTAATTTTACAACATAATAATCACATTAAACATTATATTTAATACGTAGAAAAAAAATAATAAAATAAAATAAAAGCAATGAAATAAAGGTATACATGAGTTTATAAAAAATATAAAAAAAATATTTACAACCTTAATTTTATAGGTTCTTTTCTTCGATTATTAGAGCAAGGCTTAATTTTATAGGTAACTTGTGGCGTGAAAGTTATCTATTTTTAAGGCTGTGCAGGATCGGATCGGATATGGTTGTTTTCTCTATTCGATCCGCACAGTTTTAATCAGATCGGATACTATATCCGTACTTTTGTCCATCCGAGTGCGAATATATCCGCAGGTTGCAGATCAGATATCGAATATATCCGACGAAATAAATAAAAAAATAAAAAATCAGAAAAAATTGAAATTAAGCAGAAATAAAACTTAAAAAGTTCATGTTCTTCATAACAAGAACCAGCACAATAATTCAAAGCAAATAAAAATTTCATCGTTAGTACCAAAACTTATGACAACAACAATCATTGAGAAGACCATAATTTGCTAATAATAGTTCAAAGAATTATAGACAGAAGAAGTAAAATTGAAGCCAGCAAAAGTAGAGGCGAGGAGGAGAGCAGAACAAAACCAAAACCCACAGAGGAACAGAGCAAGGCAAACCTTGTACAGATCCAGAGATGAAACTGCGGCGACGCGAGAAAAACAACGACGGTGAGGCAGCGACCGGCAAGGCCCAGCGGCGATGACATAGAAGAAGTGTGATGTGGTGATTGAGAAGAGAGGAAACAACAGGGATGGGTTTCATGATGAAGATCGGTGGACGGTGGTGGTCGTGGCAGAGCGCAGTGATGGTGAACTGGTGGTGGTGTGACTGTGAGAGGAGTGACTAGAGAGAAGAGGATTAGGGTTTGTAATGTGTGTGGAGGCTGCCATCACCAATTCACTGTATCACAATTACTAAATGTTGTATATATATTTTTTATTTTTATTTATTTATTTAATTTTGCAGATCCGCAGCGGATCTGCGGATCGGATACACGGATACCTATTGAAAATCCGCTATCCGATCTTATAAATGTGCGGATCAGATCCGATCCGATCCGATAACTCTGCGGATCGGATCTAATCCGCAATTTTTGGATCAGATGTGCGGATTTTACTACGGATGTGCGGATATGATCTGATCCATGCACACTCCTATCTATTTTTTTGAGAAGAGTACTAGCGAATTTATTGGCGAAAAAATTCGCCGATAACAAAAATTTTATAGCGCACTGTCTCATTTATCTTCTCTCTTTAACATAATTTTAGTGAAAGTTTATGTAGTTTTTTTTCAACAATAATTTTATAAATAATAATAAGTTAATGAAAAAAACTATATTATCAATAAAGTTTAGCAATTTGAGCTAATATTTGGCTAGCAAATATATTTTTGTGTGTATAACATCTATATAATATAGTGTTTGGCTAAATTATATAAATTATAAACTCTAACATTTTCTCTAAGTTAATTATAATTAATAAAATTAAAGCTAAAAAGTGTAATTTTTTTAAAAAAAAGTGTGATTATAAAAATTTGGCCCACTTAGAAAGATCATGAAAACTTCGCTCTAATTGGACCCAGTTCTGGATCGAATTATGTTATAAATTTGAAAACCAATTAAATGCGTTCTTTGTAAGGGAAGGAGGAAAATATTTCATTTTCAGATACTCATCATTACCTAACTCACTTATCTTGACGCTATAACAAGCTATGTCCTCGACGGTCAGCTCACCATTTTTCCCTGAAAACTTAGTTAATGACTTCGGGGCTTTAATCCCCCTAGGGAGTTCAGCTTATTGGACAAAGTCTGGAAATGGTGACACAAAGTAAGGTTGGTTAGTTATACCTATGTTGAACCCTACCCTATTCAGCATTTGTTCGACAGCTTTTGTAATGGCATGCCCATAGGCTTGAGCTGCATTAGCTCTTGCCCCTCGACCCCTATTTGGATCTTCTCCCCTTTCTCATTATGATAGGTGTGTTATTATAATTATAAACTAGGTTCCTAGGAGAAGGAGGTCCTGCACCAAAGGTTGCCAACTGGGTTCATGGTTTCTGCTAGATCATGGACCTGTCCCTAGCATTATTATTTTCTATCATAGGGGTCAACACTATAGCCATTTGCTGAGTTAACATATTTATTAAGTCATGGTGGCTTTCTTCAATTTGTCGCCTAAAAACGGCTAAAGACTCGACAGTATTGTTGGCAGGATTAGGCTCTATAGGCATTTTTCTAGACATCTCAAGGATGGTTGGCCTATTTTCCCCAGTCGACACTACTTGTGGGATCGACACTGCAGCCTGTGATGGCTGGGGAATGGGTATTGGTTGTATAATGGGAGGTGTCGAAGGTATGGGCCCAAACTGAGGCAGGTTATTCATCAAATGTTGATAGCAGGCATTAAAATTAGAGGAATTATATGCTCCTCCACACGTTCCAAAAGGAACAAAAGGTGGTTGTGGGTTATTCGAATACCCATAATTCCCTCCTTGTGGAGGTGAAGGATACCATCCTTGTGGAATGTGTTGAGTATTAGGGGGATAATTGCTATAAATGAGATTGTTCTTTATTGCAAAACCTCCTGCACCCCTTGGTGTTAGAGTTGCTTCATAAGGAGGAGTATAATTATGTGGCAACCCAAATTGAGGCCACATGGTAGGAGTCAAGGTTCGGGGAGGCACCCAAGCACTCGCTCAACTCGCACCACTAGTCACAGCAACCGCTGAGGCTCCTGGACTTGGTTGTGTTTTATCAGTAGTCATCGACTCATCAGTTGAGGTTGAAGAATTAGAAGCTCTCTCGTCAGCCATGCTTATTTCTTTACTACTTTGGAATTGCATGCACAATTACACAGTACTTTGGCATTTTCTTTGAAAATATGGCAAAAATGGGTCCCACCAGGCGTGTTAATTTGTTTCGCTCAACATTTTCGATAGAATCGAAAAAGGAGCAGAGTACCACAATCTCGTGTTGAGGAGCGGGATACGACTCCTATAAACGTAGATGGGTTTCGACAACTTTTAACGCCAACTTAAATAAGTATTTTGAACTTGCAATATTGAATTTTATTGATTGCAACATTGAATTACAAACAATATAATGGTAAAGTAGTGATGAATAATAACAATGACTGAACTAAATAATGACAAATAAAGAAACGAAAACAAGCTAAGCTAACTATAATTAAAATGACTTTAATCAAAATGACTTGAATTGAAATAGCATGAATCGAAAGAAGAACATAAAAGAAGATGAAAAAAATGGAATTAAAATGAACATAAAGGAAAATAATACTCCCAAGACTATACTCATGTTCTACACATGCACTCCATTGTTTTATATTGACGTTTGAGGAGACTAGGGAATTCTTCAGAGTTCCAGTGATTACTTCTTTGGATAAGATCAAGCTACATCACTCGACTATTAGCACTTTTTTTTTTTCCATTTTCCTGCTAAGTGTGGGAATTTCCACTCTCTTCGACACGCTTGATTGGGATTTGGATGGTCTTTGCTTTCCTGTCTCGATCAACTAACCTTTGCCCTGCAGTGGTTGCTTTAGATAAGCATGAGCCTGACGTGTTTGTCTTTACAAATTTCCACCAAGTGTATAGCTTTTCATAGCTTTCGACAACCTTGTCTTTTGTTCAAACTTTTCGACTTAAGGCTTCATCATGTTTTATTAAACACGTTGAAATCCAATTTTCCACTTTGTCGAAACATATTTTCAAGGTCATATTAAGTCGAAAATTATCTTATTTTAACACTTAGTGAAAAATAGTTTTGGGTTAACATTATGTATCACTAATTGCATAAGGGGTTAATTTACATGAGGGTTATTTGACTTTTTATGAAAAAAATTTGAGTTTAATATTTGAGTTTAATAACATGTTTGTGGATTATTTAACACGAGGTTAATTTGATTTTTATAGAATTGTCAAAGTTTTTTTATCCTTAGAGTTGTCAAAGTTTAACTTGCTTGATTGTGTTCTTTTGTGTAGGTTATTATTATGTAAATTTAGTTTGACATTGATGAGTGGATTTACTTTAATTAAAACTTGTGAAGACAACTACTAACTTGATTATTTCGATTAGTGTGATTTAATGGCTTTGTGGAATCGAAAATATTTTTTCGACGCAAAATTTGAATACTTCTCGACATCGCGGGAGAGCGAATTTTGTCAATTCTAAGTCAAGAAATATTGGAGTACAATTTTGAGGAGATCTTGATTAAAGAAGAAGTGTTGAAAACAAAAGGATTGATCTTTAGGATCTTAGTCGAAAAGCATGAAAGCATTCACACTTTGCAAGTCTTGAGCAAAAGTTGAAGAATGTCGAGATGCATGTTTAATCATGTCCAGAAGTAACTACTCAAAAACATGGGTAGTTTTTTCAACTTCAAGGCTTTAAGCGACATGGGTAGTAAACTTGCGAACTAAGAAGATATTTTAAATGTGCTCATATTTAAATGACAGAATTTAATGAATTGAATGTCGTGCTTATGAATAGATGAAAGCTATTCATTTGAAGACATCACTTTCTCATTATTTCACTTCCAAAGTATTCTACAAAATTTCAGGTCAACATTGACGTGAGGAAACTCATGGACTGCAAGCGCAGCACATGAGTATTTAGAAAGTGTCATTTCCCTGTTGTTCTTTCAATTATAGTCTTTAAGTTTTATTCCAACTTATTCAATTCCTCTCAAGTCATCTTCGCCATTTCTTTCAATTTCTCAGGGATATCTCCATTTTTAGTTTTAGAATCTAGCTTTAATTTAGTCAACTTTGTCATTTTAATCACATGTGTTTATAATTACTATTTATTCCATGTTTCTGGCAAGTTTATGCTTGTAGGTCCTAGTTTCTACTTCTCACCAATTTACCATTCTTTGTAATTCATTTTTGCAATCAACAAAATTTCACTTTATTACGTCTTCTTGCAAGGTACAACATTTTATGCTTAAAATTTAAAGAATCAAAACTCATCTACTTAAAAAATAAGTTGTATCCCACTCTCCAATAAGAAATTGTGATACAAGCCTTTTTTTTACTTTATCAAAAAATTTTGAGCGAAACACACCTTAAAGAGCATTGATCCGCGAAGAGAAATAGATTTTCACAACCAATCTGACCCCGTCATCCACCACAAATATCCATGTATTCAATCTAAAAATTTTCCTTATCCTACCCAAATAGCCAGCATAGGACTCCTTCCTTGTCCTCTAATAATGTTTTTTTCCTTTTGTATCTTTTCTTTTGTCATTTATAATTCTAGAAGAACGGGACGCATAAATGTTTTAATAGTAACTTAGAACATCGAGTGTTCTAACTCTAAAACATAAAAATATTTATGAATTATTTATTTATTTAGTCAAAAAAATATTTTTGACCAATAAAATATTAATTACCACAACTCCACCAGGTCATTCCCAATAAGATAAATATATCCATAATTTTTTGTAATAAGTAAAAGGTTTAATTAATCTATAGATCCCTATAGTTTCATGAAATTTTCAATTCGGTCCCTACAATTTTTTTTAGGTCCCTATACCAGATCTAAATTTTCAATGAAGTCTCCACCGTGACAAAGATGTTTAAGTTAATGGAATATTCTGTTAAAAAAAGAATATTCTCCCAAAAATTCCTAAATGAGGTTGCAACTATGAATTTGAAATGACTAAATTTCCTGTAGTCAACTATAAGAACTCTCACTTCGTTAACCCTCTTCTTTTTCAACTCTCTTTTCACTTTCGAGACGTTCTGCTAGGCTCGGCCACACTCTCCATCTCACCTCCTCAGCCGCTGCTACTGCTACAAACACCGACATTGGGCTGCCCGGGGATGTCTCCAGAGTTTCTTCTGTCGCCGCTGGACACTCTTCCTCCGCATTTCACTTACTTTCGCAAGCCTCTTCTTGGCTTGTTGCTGCCGCTGCCGCCAATATTGGCTCCTCTTCGCTCGACATGAAACGCTCTACTGAATATAATTATCTCTTTATGGCTTCTCTAATATTCTCCCTGATTGTGATTTCACTTTTTCCCCTTCGTTTTCATGTGATTGAGTTTTCATAGACTTCTATTTGCTTTGCTAATTGAAGTTTCTTTCTTTCTTTTTTTTTTTAAATTAATTAATTATGGTTACAAAGTAATTATGTAATTTGCAAAATTATTATTTGCTTTACCCATTTACCCTGTTTTGGTGGCTTGACCCTGCTTTAGAGTATGATTGATATCGGTTAAGGATAACATCTTTGTGTCGTCTAATTTGTGGATTTTGAGTAGCTTCAACAGATAATTAATTAGTTGATTTTGTTGGGCATTGAGACCATACCCCCATGGGGAATTAAAATAGAGAAGTAGAAAAGAATAATAAAACAATCACAACACAATAGAATTAACGTGGAAATTAAAAAAATAGGAAAAAAAACAACGGCCATTGCCAAACGGCAACCAAGAAAATATTATGTAAATTATTACACCCCAACCAAGAAAATATTATGTAAATTATTACACCCCAATATTTTCTACTACGACACCAATCACTCCCACACTGTCTCAATGACTAAATCTTCCACACTCTTACAAGAAAAAAACTCTAAAATACAAGAATGAATTTAAAAGTCATATAATGTGTTTTGACTTAGTGCACTTAAAACTTTTAACTTAAGCATCTATTTATAGCATAAAAGTCCACCGACATTTCTTACATCAAGCGATGTGGGACTTTTTATACACATTATTCTCAACCAAACCCAACATATTCATGATGAGTTACCATAATTAAGCGAAAAATGTTTGCTAACCAACATGATTTTGACCAACAATAACCAATAATTTCCTTTTTTATCTTTAATTAATGTTATCATGATGATACCTTCTACTCTCTCACATATCACTCATTTATATCTTGATTCTGTTTTTAATTTATATTCAATTGTGTCATTTATTATTTGTAACATATTTTATTTTTTATTCTTATTATTTTTTAAAACATTGTAATTAATTGTACTATTATGATAATTTTTACTTATTGATTTTATTCTTATTAATTTGACATTTTTATTTTTTTTTCAAATTCTAAATAGTATTATCGTTTTTTATCATTTTATAAATTATGAATGTTATATGTACGAAATTATAGATATTATTATATACATAATATATTATGGATATTATTTGTTTTCAATATTTATAAATTATGGATATTATATGCATAAAATAACATCCATCATATTATGCATATAACATCTATAATTTTATACATATAACATTCATAATTACATATAAATATATAACATTCAAAAAATTCAACAATAATATCTAAAATTTATTATTTATTATATCTTCATTTTAAATGTTACTAACCAATTTTTTTATTGTGACTAACTAATCTTTATATATTACTTATTTATTTTTCTTTTATTCATTTTTTGTTTTACTATATATTAGCAATTATAAAAAGAAATAAATCGTATTTATTGAAATAATTAATGAATGAGAATAAATACTACACATATTGTGAAAGAAAAGTATTTAGAAGAAAGTAGGCATTTATAGCTGTGAAACCCCGACTTTCTGCTATTCCCGTTTCTGACAGAAACGCGATTGTCTGTAAGTATATGTTTTTGAATGCTTGATGTTGTGTTTATGGGTCTCGTACACCCTAGTCATGATTGCTGTGGGATTCGTTCCCAATGAATGTTAGTTTCGGTGATTTTCTGTTTTTAGCGACAGTACGCTGTTTGGCGACGGCTTAACCGTTTCGGCCGCTTTTAGAACGAACAGAGGATATTAAGGAAAATATCTCCGACAGAAATTTATAATTTCCTTGCTAAGCTCGAGTTGATAGCTCAAGGGTGACGAAATTCATAGTGTGAATTTCGTACCATTTTAGCAACGCTTGTTTCCGTCGCGAAATGTCCGGTCGTATTTTCGATAAAACGAAAGATACGACGGAATTGTAAAATTATAGCACGACGCTATAATACGTCTTTGGACCTTAGTTGCCCCGTAAATTTGAGACGTAAAGCCAAGAATGCCCTATAAACATTTTATGACACCTTCTAGTTTTTCTCTCTCTTGCATTTTGCTTTTTGAAACACCTTTTTGAAAAGCTTCTCTCATTGGTTGCATGGCTTAGGAACATGCAAAAGCTTTTCATTTATTCTTTCTATACCACCTTTATCCATATTATATTATTTCTCTTACCACCTTTATATTATTATATCATTTTATTCTACCATTACCCCACAAAAAATTACTATACCCTTCATACAAAAAATACAACAAAAATGAGATGCTCACTCCCTCCCTTATATCCGTAGCTCTCTCCCTCATTTCTCACTCTCATATCAAATTTTACTTATTCACTTAACCACACTTAACTTCATTTACCACTCACTTAGCACTTCATCCAAAAATTCTACCAAAAACAACTCCACAAATCCTCTAACCTCTCTCTTCATATTCGAACCTCTCTCTCTCCACATTCATCATTCATTTCAGAATTTTAACCCACAATAACACCAAAAACACCTTCTCTCTCTTACTTTCAAAGATCAAACACACTCTTTTCTCAAGAACACTTTGAATGTTCATATGAACATGATGAACATCAAAGTCTAGTTCCTCATACAAACACCATCATATCATACATCATTCTTCTCCTCTTATCACCCTCTTCACTAATATCATCTTAGAATCATCAAAACAAGTCTCCTCCATTCTTCTTGTCTTGGCCGAATCCATCATCACCATTTCTTCAAGGTTTTTCTTCAACATCAAGCTTGCTCACTCTCTTCCTCTTGGCCGTAGCCCTCATCATCATTTCCTCCTCCATTTCGTTGGTTTTAGTAGAGGTAAGTGCAATACTGATGCGTATGCATCTTGGGTTGTTTTAAACTTCAATTCCTCTTTAATTCTATGATTATTCTTGTGAATTATACTCTCAAATTGTCAATCAAATAAACTTGATGTTCTTTTGAGTTTTGTTTACGTTTATAGAGTGTTTTACAAAGGACTTTAAGTGATTAAAGATCAAACAAAGAGGATTGAAGATAGAAGAATGAAGCAGAGAAGAATGAGAGAAAAATTATAAGTTCTAAGTCCCACGTTATACGTGGCTACCCCACATCATACGTGGTAATTAAGCTCTCAATTGGCAGAATTGGACAGAGGCTACACGTTATACGTGAGCCACCCATGTTATACGTGGAAATTAAAAGCCAAAACACAAACTTGACAGAGAGCCCACGTTATACGTGAATAATTGGGATCAAAAGGCAATCTTGGACAGAGACCCCACGTTATACATGGGCCTCCTCATGTCATACATGAGCAATTCTGAGTGAAGAAGCAATTTCAGGCAGTAACCCCACGTTATACGTGGGTGTTACACGTTATACGTGGAAGGCAGAAAACAGCAACGTCCAATTTTGTTAAAAGCCAATCCAATCCAAGTTGTTAAGCTTCAAATCCATCCACTAATCAAGGGCATAATTGGAAGATTGAAAATAAGATTGAGTGAAGATCAACAGAAGAAGATAAATCTTTGTAAGTATAGAAGATAATATTAGGATTAAATTAGGATATGATTAGATTTTTATTTAAATTTGAATTTAGATTAGGATATGTATAAAGAGTGATCTAACCACCTAGGGTTAGTAACTCAGCACAGATTTACTTTTTATAATTCTTAGATCTAGTTTTTATTATGCATTGCTAAACTACTCCATTGTTAAGGGTGAGGAGCTCTGTTCACCCAACATGAGGTAGTCTT
>JASCZI010211678.1:18448-38856 GCA_036250425.1 Stylosanthes scabra | reverse complement strand
TTTGGGTAGCTGAAGCCCACGACATTCGACAGTGGTGAACCATACTTGGGTTTGATTCTAAGTAATCGTCGGGTGCGGGAAGTAAACCGACGCATGAGCTCATGGCCTGCACTAGGACCAGGCATGCATCATACTTGTTTGCGCATTTGATTGTGTGTGTTTACCGCATTTCATTGCCTTGCTTGACTTGTTTGCCTTGCGTGTGTTTGTCTTGTTTTGTCTTGTGTGTTTGTCCGTGTCGTTCTTCTTGAGTCTCTGTTCTGCTTCACTATCTGCTTCGTTATGTGCTTCGCCGTTATCTGTTACTCTACCTACGTGACGTGAGCCCCTAGGATAGAGTAGTTGACCTAGGAGTCAACTGGGAACGATAGGTTCTCACCCCTGTTTTCTTTTTTTAACCCACGCGTAGATGGGAAGTGGCGTTATCTACTACGAGTACGAGAAACGCGAGAAGTTCAAGGATTACGATATGAAAGCCGATGCTGAGCTGGGAACCTTCAAGATTAGGCGTTACCATTTCGATGATGAATCTTTCGTTCATCCTCTCCATAGTGTTCGGTTCGACCCTGATCGTCCGTACGAGATTCCGATCGAGGCGCTGATGGCTGATAAGATTCTTAGTGCTTCCAAGGACGAGAAGTAAACTACTGGGAGATCACGTTCGTCCAGACATCCTACGCCACACTACTCTCCGAGAACAATGTCAGTAGCTCGACGCGAACGTTCCACCTCATCCATCAAGGGAACTCGTTCCTTTCGCCGTGGTACGACTAGTAGCTCAGTAAGGAAGCTGAGGAGTTGGGAACTCATTCCGCCATCCGAAGGTTGGATGTGCGATGCCGACGATGAAAAGGAGATTGGAGGGATGGAAAGGAGAGTCCAATGAAGAAGATCCGGAAATGGAAGAAGAGGATCCGGAGGAAGCGGGTAATCCTAAAGATAGGGTTCCTGCTACACCTTCTCTACCAATGGATATAGACGCAGAAGAGGATTTTCAACGTTATATCGAAGAGCTGGGACGTGCTCCTGAGTCTTCTCCTCTTGGTAGCAGTCAAGCTTCTGTACCTGATGAGCCAGTGGAGGCAGCTGACCGACAATCCGTTAGTCGTGACGGTTCGAGCTACAATCTGTCCGAAGTTTGGCAGTCTCAATCGTCGAGTCCGAGTTCTTAGATTGCCTCGCTTGTTAGAACAATAGAGGTTTAGGTGTTTGTTAGGGATGTTGTTTAGTTTCATTCCTAGTCCCGAGTCCTAGCTTAGGAGACCTGTGTATATGAGGTCAGGCCGGGAGATTCCACTACAGTTTGGTATCTAGAATCTGTAAGAATAATGTAGTCTTATGTGTTATATATATATATTATCTTGGGATTTCTCCGTCTATGAAGGAATCGTTATATATCTATTGCTTGATTATATTGTTTGATGCGCTAACGCTTTTCATGGCAGGCTGCTATGTAATAATAAGGTCTTAGAATTTAGAAATTTTTATGTTAGGAAATATGGCATTCAAATCGTAGGTGCTGTGCACGGCGTCGAAAATTGAGGTGTTACAATAGCATTGGTTTACTATTGTATTTATAAGGTTGGCTACCTAACATAATTTAATTAAGCTATCTATGTTTGTGTTGGAGTTTAACTAATATTTTACTAGGTATAATCTTCTATACTATATTGCAAATATCATGTTTTACTTGTAATACTCAAGGTAAATGTTGGTAGTACTTAGTTTTCTAGCAAGCTTATTAAAACAATTAATGTTTATGTTGAAGATGTATATTGAACAGTAACAAGGATTCAAATATCATGTGTTGTTGTGATATGTTTGATGAGAAAGGAGATGATAAGAGATAATAAAAAATCGTAACAACCTTATTTAAGTTACATTGTAAGAGCAAATAACTAAATGTAACTCCACTTAACGTTTTTTAATGTTTTTTGTCGATAGAGATCTAATTGAAAATTTATATATGGTGTAGAAATTTAATTAAAAAGAAAAACATTATAGAGACCTAATTAAAAATTTGATAAAATTATAGGGACCTGCAAAGTAATTTAACCTATGTAAAATTATTAATTATCTTTATTTATTTTTTAAACAAAATATCAAATTAAGAAAATCATTTTTATTGTTGTATAATACATATCATTTATTATTTCTTTATAATTAATTTTGCACAAAATAATTAATATTTTTTAATGTATATATTAGCTGTTTATAATATAATATTCTTTTTCTAAATAATTCTTATACTAATTATTTTTTGTGATATAATTACTGGAACATTCTTAAAATAATTAAATAAAACATCTGTTATTACACTATGTTTGGATGCACAATGGAAATTAAAAGGAAAGAAAATTAAAGGAAAGAAAATAAAAAGAAAGAAAATGAACAGAAAAGTGTGATATTTTAAGTATTGTTTGGATGAAGGGAAGATTGATGGAAAGAAAATAAAAAGAAAATTCTCTTTTGTTTGGATGGAAAGAAAATTGAAAAGAGAGAAAATCATACTAGAATAAAATTATGCTATTGTCCCTATTTATATCATGTGTAACTTAGAATTTAGTAATGTATTTAAATTAATAAAAAATCTCATTTAATTTTACTTTTAAGATATATTATCTTAATTAAAAAAAATTTAAAAGTTATATTTTTCTATTATTTTTTAAAAGTCATAAGAAAAATTATATAAATTTAGTTTGTAATAAAATAAATATTTGCATTTTAATTTAATTTAAAAAAATTATATAAAATAATATTATAAGAAGCACTTATTTTTAGTTATTATTATTATTATTATTATTTCCTATACTTATTTTTTATATAACACTAATTTTAATTTATTTTTAAAAGAATAATAAATAAAAATATTTATAAATATATAAAAGGATAGAATGGTCATTTTTCCATTCCATCACACTTTTCTTCCGGTTTTCTCGTCAGTGATGAGGAGAAAAGTTTTTCAATTCTAAACGTACACATATTTTATTCAACCAAATCCAATCAAGTTGTTCACACGCACATTGTACGAACAGAAATTTATATGTATAACGAACATGTTTTTATAGTTGACATAAACGAGTTTTAAAACATGTTCGTTTGCTTTTAAATTTTATGTTTGTTCTAGTAGTAATATTCTGTTCGTGCGCGTGGGATGAGAGTGAGCAAAATTCACTTGGTTTGACTTGATTAAAGAAAAGAGGTGTACATATAGCTTAATTGTAAGTTTTTATGTGGGTCCCATGTATAATTTATCTTTTCTTCTCATTTTCCTTGAATATCCAAACAAGGGAAAATTCATTTTTCTCTTTCTTTTCTCTCCTTAAGTTTTCTTTCCTTCCTTTTTCAGATGAAACAAATAGTACAATTTGTATGAATTATTAAATTTAATTTGCAAAATGATTTTTTTGTGTGACCGTTTGCAAAATGATTTGATCTCTTAAACTTTTATTTTTGTAATTTACAAAATATTGGAATTTAAATTTTAGAAGTTCTTTAACCTTCAACTTGAAGTCACAATTTATAAAATTAGCATATTGATTTATTGAATTTGTAATTATTAAAAAAATTGAATTTATATAAATTGTAATCTTATTGGATTAAATTATTCGTTATTAAAAAAATTACTATGCAAGTATATATCTATAATTTATAACATTTATAACATCTATAATATCTATAACAATATATAATGGGGTTGGATAAGTCTTGGTATCTAATTTTCAAATCTTATTTTGCCCCTACTAATATTCTGATACAATGAGTTAGCAGTTGATTAACCCAAGGCTTTTGAGTAATTTAACATCATAAAACTTCCAATACAAACTACCCACTAAAACAAAATATAACTGACGCTTACTTTGAACTCTAATTAACTGATCACTCTTCCTTAATTATTATTACAAGTGACATTTTTCTCTATAAGCATTTCTACTTTCTCTTCTTTTTCATTTTGGTTCCAAATAAATTGATCACTCTTTCTTATTATTGTAAGTTACCTTTTTATCCGTAAGCATTTCTACTTTCTCTTCTTCTTCATTTTGGTTCCAATTTTATTCTACATACATATGCTTCCATTTAATTTTCTAGATCTGTTGAGTTCAATAGGAATTTTGTTTTACTTTTCAGTAAGTTCAATACAGTTTTGTTTTCTTTTAAAATACCAACGGGTTCATGTGAGACTGAATAATACACATTATCTCATATTATCTCAGTTCCAAATTTGATTCATATTAATTATTTAAATCTTTTGAATTTTTCTGATACTCTAACAGAGATTTAGTTTTTTTTTGGACAGAACAACATTAAAGAGATATTAGAATTGAAAGAGAATAGAGGCGCAATTATACTTCATCGACTGAGAAAAAAGATTTAATTTGATATTCAAATATAAATATAAATTAGAAATTATAATTTTGTGCCAATTTTTTTATTTGTTTTTATTTTTTGTTTGTATCTTTAATGTATTTATGTCTTTGGTTATTTATGTGTTTTATAAGATGTACTCTAACATACTTTGGACAACTTGAACAATAAAAAATATATTTTTTCTTATCTTTTTAATACTATTAACTATATCTCTATACCATTATATAAAGCGAATAAGGGACTTAGTGTTCAATTTTTATTTCCATGATTACTTTTCAAATAATATTTCTACAAAAGATGATTAATAGATAAAATAGAAATAATCATTCTATTTTTAAAAAAAAATTTGTACTTATTCACTTAATTTTTTCACTACTCCTAAAACTAACTTTTACCGATTTCATTTTTTTTCTTGAATATAACTTCCACCATTTTTCTACACATTTTATAATTTTTAGCATTTCATCATTCATCTTCTTATTTTATCATTCTATCTTTCTCATTTTTATTTTTGTTTACTAAATGTTGTTGCTTGAATTGCATCTATCTTTTTCTTTAGACTAACCATGTTTCATAGCGTCTCTTATGACAAATTCACCCTTTTATTCATCAATTTAATAACTAAAAGAACTTTTATTTTTATTTTTATTTTTGTTTTTTAATAATTTATCATTTTTATTAATACTAAAAATTTTAAATTAAAATAAAGATAATTTAATGAAGGTTGAGAAAGTAAATTTATGGCTAGGGATGGAACTTATCTTTAGAAATTTTTTGACCATATTTGGTGACAAGATATATATAAGAAAAAGATTAGGGAGCCAACATATTATGATCAATAGGGAGCCAATATGAGTTATGGATGATAATTCATATAAATTTTGGATAATAACTTAATCATTAATATATGAGTTACAGATGATAACTCATATAAAGTTTGGATTTCGTAGCATTGTTTTATATAAAAAAATGATTTTTTCATATAACTCGTTCGTCATCAATTTGCCGCCCATGACGACAAAATGTATAATGGGTTGTATTTTTGTAATTTTTTTAGCGCGTGCATTTATCTAAATATAGAATCTTTTATTTATCCCTTTGTTATTATAGTTATTTTCTAAAAATTCTTATTTCCTTCCTTATCTTTTGTGTTTTTGTTTTTCTTTAATTATTTATTATTACTGTAGCAAAAAGTGGTGGGAGAATTGATTCGACTAATATATTTTAGTGGCATGTGCGACATATGCAGAGAATATACCTCGTGGTTCAAAAGGAAAAGAATCTGAAGAGAGCGCGTTGCACGCGGTGTAAGATTCGGTATTATCATTTATTCTTTTCTTTATTATCTGAATGGTGGTAAAAATATATAGTAATTTTTTAAAAATTATAGAAAAAAATTTTAAATATGTAGCTGTGATTATTTTTAATATTTACCCATATTTCTTTCTTTTTCTTTTCTTACATATATTTTTTTGGTTACAACTTTTCTTATATATAAATGTATTTTAAATGTTTTATGATATAGACATCAAAAAAAAAGAGCAATGTTAGGTGTATACCAAAATTAGCCACCAAATCAGTCACCAGTGTATAATACACATTGAAATATAAAATACAAATGTAGTTTAATTATTTTTAATGTATATTTAATATTTCAATGCGTATTATACACTGCTGGCTGATTTTGGTGTGCAAATAGAATTATTAAAAAAAATGTTTTATGATATATGATTAATGTATGATAATTCATAATTAAGTGAGTTCTATTGTTGGTTTTTATTGTAAAATTATTATAAAAGATTTAGTAAAATTAATATCTAAAATTATTAAATTATTACCATAGAATACCTAAAAAATATTAAATAATGTAATGACACTAAAGATAAAGTTTACTAGATGCATGTCCTTTCACAGCCCTAATGGCCAAACCAATTCACACCACATTTTCAAGTCTCAACCACTTTCCAGTCTTCGTGGTTCCGCCAATAATCACCTTTGCCTGCTTGAGTGATTAGTTTATGATGGAGACGCTTTACTTGTTAGTTATTACCACTTACCACATTTATCACATTGTTACTCCCTTGTCCCTGATAACCCCAATTAGGAAAGGCTTAGGCGTACAAGTAATAAGTAGTATTATTTTAATAAGTACGTACAAATTACAATAATTATATTTAGTAAATTGATTTTAACATTTAAATAATCTTAATAAATATTAATATAATCAAGCGTAAGAATGGGCTTGGAGATTGTTCAATGGGTTTGGAGGTTGTTGGGGTTTGAATGGATTTTGGGTTAAAATTTGAGGGAGCTAAAGAGGAAGATGAAAATTCTGACCAAAAAATAAAAAAAGAGGAAGATGAAAATGGAAAAAAGTGAGGAAGAAGGTGGAGGTTGTGACTATGTTGGTGGTTGGGGAAGCTGTGGTGGTGAGGGTTCAGTTACAGTGGAGATCTAATAAAGATTTGTGATGGAGATTTGATGTAGAAAGAGACTGAGAGGTTGTGATGATGAATATGGTATAAATTTTATTCTACAAAGTCTTTTATAATTATTCTTATAATTATGGGATAAATTAGTTCATCCATTGCTTTTAATCAAATTTTAATAGGCCAGGCCAGGAGTAGTATTAGTTAGACAAATAAATTTATAACAAATTTTATTATAAGACAATTAGTTAGATTTTAATTATAAACAAAGTAGTCTCCTTGTCCTTGCAAATCAACGTCTCATGAGAGGAAGGACTAAAATATCTATTCTATCTAAAATGTCTTGTTAGATGTTTATATATTCTTTTGTGAATTTTGGATAATTTGTTTACATAGTTGACCAAGTACAATTTAGTGTTTAGGTAATTTTGTAAATAATATTCCATCTTTTATAATTACAATGTTAGACACTAGTTTCGTTTTTCCAAAGACAGTTTTATTAGCGTTGAGAACTTCCATTGATAAAAATAATAATTTACTCATCATTTTTTAATTATTATTGGTTTATTTCTTTTTGTCATTTTTATTATTTAAAAAATATTCATTATAAGAAGATGACATTGGACACAATGAAATCAATTTACTTTTAAGCATTGTAGTAACATCACGTGGCAAATTACCTCCTAACGTTGAATAGGAAATTTTAGAAGATTATCCAGTAGTCCAATGTAGAGCCAAATCTTCCTTATTCTCTTCTGCTATTCATGCATGTAATTGATACGTTGGCCTCCAAAACCACAAACCAGGGTTCAAATCTCACCGGTGGTAGTGAGTGAACCCAAATAATGAGTGTGTGTGAGAGTGTGTGTGAGTATGTGTGTCCAAAAAAAGACAGAGCTAAATAGAAGTGTAGGACATAGTCTAAAACTACACCATGATGCTCCTTTCAAAGAACTTGAGAACTTGGGCAAATATTTGTGATGGGAAATGCAATGTGTACATATATTTTGGTTAATTAAGTTCAATCAATTTATTTATTTTTATGCTAAATAGAAGAATAATTCGATATCAAATAGCATCGAAGCGAATTTTTTATTTGACATCGAAATAGCCTTCTATTTGACAAAGAAAAAATAATTTCGTTGAACTTGATTGAAGAAAATAAATGTACACCTAGAATTATTGTTTAACTTATTCAAAATACCTAAATAATTTTTTGTTTAATTGTTGCATAAAAATTAGAGTAAACACCCTCTTTGATCCTGATTTTTTCGATTTAGACTTGGCGCCCCTTAATAAATCGAAACCCCAAAAACGGCATCTAAACAATTAAAAAATGGGACACATGGACCCTTGAATGAGACAAATCGATTCCTGAAACCACATGAGAATATATTACAATATGACGTATTAGGGGTCGATTTGTCCAAATTTTTAATTGCTTAAGAGCCGTTCTGGTAGTTTCGATTCATTAAAGAGCGTCAAGTCCAAAGCGAAAAAATTCATGGGTGCAGAATGATGTTACTCTAAAAATTATAATCATAGTTAATATAAGTATTTAATGTGTTTAGATTATATTAATTGGTATCAAACTAAAGAACGGCCATTTTAGTTTTTTCTTTTTTTTTTCAGTGATTAGTGTGGGTTTCATCTTTTTCCTATGTGTGTGCGTGTTTTTTTTTTGGTGGTGATATTTTTCTGTGTTTAACCATTTTGATTTTGGTCAATGCGTCTTCATTGACAAAAAATAATGGAGAATTTTGTTTTCGGCCATAAGAACAGTGAGTGAGTAATTTTATTTTTTGTAAACAGCAACGGTTGTTTGGAAAGGGACTTATTTAGGGACGTTTGTTTGATCTGCTGAAGCCTTTTCTTTCTTTCTATCTTTTGGGACTCGAAGCTTTTTCGTATTACTCTTTTTGGTGATTGAAGCCTTTTCTTATTTTGAGCTATCAAAGATATTCAGGAGCTACTAGGAAATGGGCCTACTATAAATCAGAATAATGAAGCCCACTAACACGTGAGTTAGAAGAACCCAAATAAGATAAAATTTGGTTCAACCAAGGTCGTAGCCCAAAAAAAAAAATATGAGTTGGTATAGTGGTTAGCTCCCGCTTAAGCCTTGGGGTTTCGAATCCCACCTTATACATGCAGCAACCCGGTAGCCAGCAAAAAACCTTTAAATGGAGCTCAGATCCGCAGATGATTAATTATCGACCTATCATGTTAGGGGATATCTTGGGAAACAAAAAAAAAAGAGATAAAATTTGGTTGTTAACAAAGAAAAAAAAGATAAAATTTGGTTGGTCTACTGTCTAGTGGTCATTGGTTAGCTCATTGCTCATTAGTCTATTTAAATAAATGTTAGAAATTCGAATCTTGATAAAACAACATTTGACCAGCAGTAGACCCTTAAATAGAATTCAAATATACAATAAATTAGTTCTCAAACCGCAAATTTGGAGGATATCGCAAAAAAATAAAATGAAAATATTCTCACAGAAAATAAAATATGAAAATACCACTACAGACAAACGGATGAACAAAACCTTGATAAAAAAAAAAGAAAAAAAAAAGAAAGTATGCCCATAACAAATAAAATAGTCGATAACATCCTTGCAAAGTGAAGAATTACTTTTTATGAACTATTTGATTTGAGGAAATTCTATTATGGACCGGGTTCATGATGGACCCGGATAAAATATTCTAAATATTCTAAATGTGTGGCTTATATTCAATCTTTATAATTAATTTTTTATTTTCAATAAAGTATTACATCTTTTATATGGTGGATAGCTATTCAGTCCATCATGGACCAGATTATGCTTTCACAATCAAAGAATGCTCCTAAATTACACAAAAATTAAGCGAATAAACAAAAGGTTATAATAATAAACATTAATATATAGAAAAAAAATTAATATATATTTTTATTGAGAAGAATTTGGTACTCAAGGTTAAGGTAGCCATAATATTTTTATTATGGCTTTTGTTTTCATTTATTAATTGCTATTGAATTAAATGCATAATATTATATACAATTCTGTTAGGTGTACACATAAATATGCAAAATAAGTAAACCTTACCCATTCTTACTACAAGTGCGTGTCTTTACGCAGAAAACCCCTCACCTCCCACTCACGCACGTCTCACGCGAGAGAAACCCACAACATACATCCCCTCCAACGTTTCAATTTCTCCATGCTTTTAGCAACCCTTTCTTTCAAAAAACATAACCCTACCAAGACATAACTGATGCGGCTTGGGATGGGCCTTGTAGTTAGAGGTCATTCTTTCGGGTTATCAGAGTTTAGAAAGGTGTCACAGAGGTGCAATCAAGTTTGAAAATACCGAGTACGAGACTCGGGTCGTTCTCCCTAGGAAGCAGAAATAAAGGTTTATTTTTTATCGGGGTTGGTTGCATTTGATTTGTTGAGAGCAGAGCGCAATAAAATAGATTAAAAACAACAATGAATAAAAGAGTGCCCGACTATGGATTGAAATACTGTGCATCCTTATGATCACTATCGATCCCAGATTGGATAGACTGTTACCTAAAGAAAATGAACCACCACAGGGTGGCAGAGTTAACCCCTATCCGAAAATCCTAGACATACACAACAGCGGGGGATCTAGATCTTACAACGGAACTCGAGTAAATTCCGCATCACCAGGATAAACTCACCAATGATGAATGCATGGGGGTAAGTCTGTAAACAGTACTCGAGTAAATTCCGCTGTCACCAGGAAGAACTCACTAATAATGCATTTAGGCATCGAATTGAGTCCGTATCGTAAGGTCCCCATGCTGTTGGCAGGGGCATAGTGTTAACGACATCTAAATTAACTCCGTTCCTCCCATCTGTTGCCCTTAGGGATCGGCAGCTAAGGCCATTCGCACATTTCAACCCATAGCCGAGGCACTATGGTCACTACTCACTACATGCGAAAATCATAATGGCAGAAAATAAACGGGCAGCATAACGTCAAGACATGATTATAAAATTGCAGAAAGTAAATGGACAGAGTAACGGCAATAAAATTATTGAAATTGAAATTCGGCAGAGTAACAATAAATAAAACAGACAAAAATAAGAGCGATAAATGTTTGGCTAAGTAAAAGGGACAACAAACCTAAAATGGAACCCTAAAACTAATCTAGAAATGGGAAGTGGGCTCTCTAGAAAATGGTGAAGGCTCCTCTATTTATAGATACTGAAATTTACTGATGCGTACGCACAGAGGCTTCTGGTGCGTACGCATAGGTGCCGAAACTAGCTTTTGGGCGTGCCTTCCAAGGCTATGATGCGTACGCATGGCTCTCTGGTGTGTACACATAGAGTCCAGCAATAGTCTTCTAGGTTTTGTTCCATCATCTCGTTCTTTTCACCTTTTTCAGCCTCTTTCGCTCCGAACTTTGTCTGTTAAGTCTTGAAATACTTGAACGTTATATATTGTATTTGAGTGAAATTATGTAACACTTTAGTTAATTTAGTAATTTAAATTTAGAGAATATTTTAAAATTTATATCATAACATAATTATATTTTTTGTTTTGATATATATTTTATATATTAGTTTATTATAAAATAGCTATTTTAGTTAAACTTATAGTTGTGCCTGTAAAACTATTAATAAATAGCTCGATCAGTGCGATAACCAGTCCAATTTGATAATTGGTATTTAGAATGCACTTTTTGCACTTTAGCCACAAAACTGTGTATTTTCCCCCCTTTTTTCAATTTTTTTTTTAACTTATTATTGTGTTTATACATCATTTTTCGCCCATCACCCAAATTTTTGGATCCATTATTAGTCTTACTAAAAATGCTTATACTCCTTTTTTGGCATGAAATTCGTATATTATTACTTTGACTTTATTTAATACTTGCATTATTGTGTGTATGGCTATTCTCCAGTTTCATTACAACCTGTAATAAATGGTGAAAATATATTGACCAAGATTTGTTTTTCTTACTCAGCTCGTCCAAGTGTGCGTATTGTATAAGCGTTTCCTGTGGTTTATGAACCAAACAATATATTGTTTTGAACTAAAATCAAGTCAAATTAAATCACGATCGAAATAGCTACTACTCTTATGGGGAGAAAATAAGATGCTTTCAAAATTGAGACTGGAAGTTAGTTAGAAGTACATAGAGGAGAACAAAGAACTATATGTTATTGGAATAAATATATTTATTTATTTTTTTCATGGAGACAAGGATTATCATGACAAGTACTGAAAGAAAGAAAAGAAATGAAAGACAAAATACTTAGTCATGTCAGTGTGAACATGAAACAGACGTTACCAACACAACACAAAACCATTAAAATTGGGTGGTCAATACTGTACGATTCATGAAACATTAAAGTCTGAAAACAAAATAAAAGTGTTGTCCTGTGCTCATCACATGAAAGACAGATTATAAATAAAACAGGGTCTCTCACAGTCACACAGATTACAGTGCCTCTGAATCTGATGGATCTGATGAATGAGGTATGCCAACACACAGTGACAGCATCTAAACTGATGATGCCCTCACTTAACCTGCAGAGGAAATAACATTTTCCAACACCCCCATCAACCCTCAACCGTTTCAAACCAATATCTTTCAAATAACATGCTCTCCTTTTAATTTCAAAACTTTACGTGGACTATTTGGACAATATGTCACCAAAATCCAACAATAATTAGAAGTCATTTTTAGTCAATTATTTATATTACATGACTATTAAATTTAATGTAATATTATATTCATAATAACATTACAAGAAAAGAAGACGACACAAAAAAAAATCAAATTTTTTTTTTAAAAAAAAAAGGTATAGTTTTTGGTAAAAGAAGACAGAGAAATGATTGAATCATTATTCTGACAATTCAATTTGCAGTCGGCAGCATCTTTTTATATAATCTATTAACAAGCTAAGAGCGTTTTAGGAAATCAAGCAATGAAAGAGAAAAAAATAGGTTGCTTGATCCATTTGAGGAATAATAATTTTAGCCATTTTTTTTTTGTGCACAGAGGTTTAAATAATCCAGAATAATAAAAAAGAGAAAGTTTAACAAAATAATTTGCACCAACTAAAATTAATTTCAATTGGTTTTCTCGGAACCTTGCTAGCCAATCCAAACATAATAGGGGGTTGGCATTTTCATTATTGCATGGGTGGAATTCAATTAGAAAAAAAATTTAGATAATTAATATTTTTCTAATCAACAAATAAGTAAAATAAAAATAGAATATTCGTAATTACTGTTTATAAAAATGTTCATAATGAAAAACATAGAATATTTAAAATCTAAAGAATTAACAATAAGCTAACTTTATATTTTTTGAAAAAAATCATTCGAAAACTAATAAAAATAGAAATCCGATTTGAATTATTGACTTATGTTAGCTGAATTTTTATTGTTTACCTGGTATTGTTGATTCAATTATATTATCACCATTAATGCTATTCATTTCTCAAGCCAACATTATTTTCTACAATCCAATCAATAAAATCATGGTCAGTAAATTCCATTTTGTAAATTACAATAGTTTTCAAAGAAGCCTCATTTTGCAATTTTATCAATTTTTTTTTACAATGCAATTTTCTTAATATGTTACAGCAAAAAGTATATTAAAAAAAAATTAATAATAAAATCAACATCTGTAAATACAAGTTATAACAAATTCAAAACAAAAACCAAAATGAAAAAGAAAAATAACAAGAAGTTGAAACGAAGAACAAGGATAAAGAAATTACTTTATTAATGGAAGCTAAGGTAGTTCAACTTTCTTTCCTTTATTTTCAGCTATTGATTTTATTTTCTAATCTTTAAAATTTTTGTAGTCGGAACATATTAAGAAAATTGGGTCACATGGAAAATTTTTGTAGTCGGAAATTTTTAAAATTGCAAAATGAAACTTCTTTCAAAACTACATACTATTGTAATTTGCAAAATTTGTTTTACCATGCTTTATTAGTGATTGAATTTTCAAAAGTATAGGGATGGTCTGCATTTGGTTTGGTAAAATTTGTCAGAGAGCTGATTGAGTCTTTTAAAAGGACAACAACCTTGTTTTATGTTTGGTAATAAAAAATATTAAGTGCTTGCAATTGCATCTTTTAAAAAATGGGTGCTATTGAAAATATTTAAAGAAACTTTTTAAAGATGTCGTTTACTTATTAAAATTAAAATTTATAATATAACTTAATTTATTAATAGATATTCACATTTATTATTACATCTTATTTATTATACTTTTTTTTTAATTTTAAAATCCACATTATCAGACCCAATTATGGTTAATTGTGTTTATTAAAAGATAATTTTTATTTGATTTTAGCACATGTAACTTTTAAAAAACTATGTTTAAAAGATGGGAGACATTCTCGAACAGATGTTGAAAACATATTTATATAAAGATGTTTCATCTTGTGTGTTAATTAAAATTATAACATGGCGAATTTTTTACACGGTGACATATTTTAAAAGCATTATATTTATTTAAAAGTGTTACTTTTCTAGGTAAATCATTATTTTGTCTTTCTACCAATGTTTTATATATTTATTTATAAATTAAGTATTTCTCAAATATATATTTTTCAAATTTATTTATGAATAGAATATTTGTATGATCCATGAGAATCTAAATTTTAATATATTAGTTTTTTTAGATGATTTAATTTTACTTTGTTTATTGTTATCTTAATTTTCATTTATTTTTTAAATTTTCTTAATTTTTCAATTATTATTTTTCCAATTTAATACTTTAAATGTTTTATATTTTTAATTTTTACCTTTTTTTAGTAATTTTTTATATTTTAATTCTTGTTTCTTATTTTAATACTTACTTTTTATATATTAGACATTTTAGAAAACACTTTTTAATTGCGGCAAAATAAATTTTTTAAAAAAATATGTTTTAACAGTCTTATATGAGTGATGCCTTTAAAAGATAATTTTTATAAGTTAATTTCGAAAAATAAAAGCATTATCAAACCAACCCTAACTAAAATACCAAATAAAATTTTTGGAATGATATTTTCTGTAATAATAATCTATAGTACTTGTCGCTAGAACTTTGAGGAGTAATATGTTTTACTTGTAATTCAGGATTAGGGGTGTCAAACGGGCCTAAACCCGCCGGGCCGGCCTGCTTAGCCCGCCAAAGTAGGCGGGCCGAACTAAGATTTTAATACCGCTATAATAATCAAACCCGCCTAACCCGCCCCGTTTACTCCGCGGGTTTTGGCGGGTTTCGGCGGGGCGGGGCTGGCTAGCCCGCTAGGTTTAATATTTTCGCTATTTTTTTGAAATTAGAAAAATAATTACTTAATTAGTAAACAATATTATAATTTATTGAAATTTTTATAAAATTATATTCAAAAAATAATGTTTAATTAGATATTTTGGATCATATTTAATTAAATATAATTAATTATTGAAATATGTGTAAAATTATATTTTTTTATAATATATTTAATTATTTTTCAATTATTTTTTTTAAAAAAAAGTTAGGCGACTTAGCCCGCCAACCCGCTAGCCCGCTATTAGGCGGAGCGGGGTGGGATTTCAAGACCGCCATGTTAGGCGGGGCGGGGCGGCTTTCGACGGATGAGGCGGGGCGAACTAGCCTATTTGACACCCCTATTCAGGATGTGTTAGTTAACAAAATATTTATATCCTTAAAAATCTTAAACTGGTTAAAAATATAGTTAAAAAATCTTGAATTGAAATATTTATTTTAATATAAAAGTTGTTAGGAATCGCCATAAATAGGAATGAGGGAATCTGAAACTCTTGTAAGTAACATGGAATATGAAACTCATCCATGAAATTGAAGTCTCAAATAAACTATCTTAAATCTTCATCATTTACTATCTTGAGTATTTTGTTATATTTTTACAGAAATTATAAGAGATTAGAAGTGAGGAACAAAAGATAATTTGAAGAAGAAGAAAAACAATAACAGAGAGGTTCACCATGGAGCAACTTGAGTCCCGTTTGAGCCAAGTCCTAGCCAAGGACTTGGCCCAAACGTGACCTAACCATGGTTCACCAAAGCTCCCCAAACTCTCCACCACTCCACTAAGGTCACGTTTGAGCCAAGCTCACACTTGCCCAAACGTGACACTCAAGGCATCATGGCAAGCTTGGGAAAACTCACCAAGCTCAAAATCATGTCACGTTTGGCCCATGTCCTTGACATGGCCAAACGTGACCCACCAAAGCTTGCCCTAGGGCCGTCAAAATGGGCCAAATTCGTCGGGCCAGTCCGTTTATCCGTCTAAACGGACGGGCTTTTATCTTTGAGCCCGGACCGTTTAAAATTCGGGCTTAAACGGGCTTGCCCGCGGGCTAAACGGCTGGCCCGTTTATTTAATTTATTTAAAATTTTTTTAAAAATAGCATTTTTCCCTATATTTTATCCTACTCATCCGAAAACCTGACCCATAAACAAAAAACTTCATTTTTTTATATGATTTTTTCTTTAAAGAAATGTATTTTTTTGTCAAAAGTAATTTTTTTAAATTAAAAATTAAAAAAAAAAATTTTTAGAAAAATAAATAAATAATTAATTAAACGGGCCAGTCCGTTTACCCATCAGGCTGGCCATAAATGGGCGGGGCTAGAAAAATTCTAGCCCGTATAAACCGGGCTAAACGGGCCAGGCCTACATGGGCCAGGCCCGCCCGTTTGACAGCCCTAGCTTGCCCCGAGCTCACAAATCCCACCCACTCATCACGTTTGCTCACGTTTGGCCTTGCCCTAAGGCAAAGGTCCAAACGTGACACACCTTAAAGCTCACCGAGGCAAGACATCCTCATGCCTAAGCCAAGACAAGTCACGTTTGAGCAAGCAAAGCCAAACGTGACAAGTCCAAGCACAAAGGGGCCAAGCTTTCCAAACATGATTCATAAGCCAAGGCAGGAAGCAAATATGACTCACCCTCAAGTTCCTAGTCTCATGTTTGGGCATAGGCCAAACGTGGCCTAGGTGTGGCCATCCAAGCTTTCCCAAATCCTTCTCAAGTCACCCATCAATCACGTTTGACCCTGGCTAGCCAAACATGACCCAGGGGAGCAAGCCCAAGCACAAAACGTGGTTCACCTCAGCCCAAGGCCCAATGATCTGCAAAGTTGTTATGTTGTTCAGTAAATTGTAATCTCTTTAGGTTTAGTAGTGATTTTTATAAATTTCTTAGTTTTCTAGGATTTTGGGACATCTCGTTACAGTTACTTTCATTCACGTTTACATCACAAACTTGGTTTTCTCTCTATTTTCATTCTGTTTTCTGTCACGTTTAGTAAATTAGGATTAGGGTTCTTCATATCTTCTCTTCTCTGTTGTGTTGAGTTGCTCACTCCCATGTGTGGCTAAGCACCTCATCAAGCATAGGGATAACCAAATGAGGGCTCTGTTCATCCCAAGCATGGATTCCTAATGTGATTTTCAAGTTTCTACAATTGCAAGTCTCATCAATTCAAAGCATAATTCTCTGTTCTTCAACTTCAGGGACAAGACATAACTGAGAGGTATTTTTGTTTCCTAACTTTTAGTGTTGAATTTTGAGAGAAATCAATATCTGATTGTGATTGAGAATTATGTTTCATAGTTTTTCATTGATCTAGAGATAGGAATTTGGTTAATTGTGCAATTGTTTTGTGAATTTCAATTAGCGTTTATTAGATTAGTAAGTGACATAAAATTAGTCTTTGATCTCTCTTGTAATTCACATAATTGAATTAGGATTAATCTTAACCTCTATTCTAGTTAGTTAATCGAGAGATTGATAATTAATTAGGATCAGAAAAACTAAATCACTAAGAGATTAGGGTTTAGTTAATTAGGGTTCAATGTGATTTGATGATTGCTTGCATGAGAAGTAACTTGATTATTTGAATGAGGATTGTGTTTGGGTGAATATCTCTTATTCCTTGGCTTGTTCCTCACTATTATTGTTATTGTCTTAGATTATTGCTTGCTGTCCAAGTTCTTAAATTAGTGATTTTGTTAGATTTTGATTGATTTTGCATGATTTTATATGATTAGATTTGAGTAGGATTAGATTAGATTTGGTTACATTTGATTTAGATTTGATTAGGTTAATTTAGATTCACCAAATATCTTTGATATTTGATTTTGTCTAATAGATAATTAATTGATATCATTGCTTAGTCCGTTAATCTCCGTGGGAACGATAACTCGAGTTATCTTTTATTACTTGATACGATCTGGTGCACTTGCCGGTGGGAGCAGGGACGAATCTACATGGGGGCAAGGATAGGCCTTGGCCCCCAACATTTTGTAAATAAATTAATAATAGTAAAATGTAAAAAAATTAATAGTAGTAAATTAGTAATAAGTAACAAGTGTATTAGGTAAATATATAGGTTGTTAATTTGTTATATAAAATTAATTTTTCTTGTATATTTGAGAAATAATTTTATACTAATAATTAAATTGTTAAAGATATTTGATTATAATTTAATATAAGTAAAATTTAGCTTAAATATTATTTCTCTCTAATAATTTAAAAATGAGTGATAATATCTAAAAAAACTCAACTCATCTTAAATATTATCTATCTATATCTCTAATAATCAAATGGTAAGCCACGATACTCAATTAAAAAAGAATTTAGGACAAAAGTTATTGTCAAACCATTTTTAATTGAATAAAATTTTTAAATTCTCAAAAATTTGAATCTTATGACATAAAAAATTTCGTCTTATACCAAATGTAAAAAAAAAATTACTAAAAAAAGTATATACATAGTTTATAGACTTTAAAATATATTAAATATATTTTTTTATTATTATAATTTTTAATATATTTTATATTATATTAAGTATATTTTCGGCCCTTCAAATAACTTTTTTAGATCCGCCCCTAGGTGGGAGTCCGGAACTCCACAAGGATTTCGGACAACACTCTGAAATGATGATGGAACTTCAAACCATTTACTGGTAACATAAGTTAACTAGCAGAAATTATTTTTAATATGGTAAAAAGAATGGTATAATGCATTAATATTGTTTTTTGGTATTTTTTTCTATACTATGAGTGTAGATCTGAGCTATTCTCACACACAAAAAAAACACATTGTACTTTTTTAAAAATTACATTGTGCTTTTTAAAAAATACATTGTGCCTTTTTAAAAAGTGCAGTGTGCTATTTTAATAAATACAACCTGCAATATAAAATCACAATGTGATTTTCTCTCTTTTCATTAAAAATGTGACACGTGTCCAACGTAGGTAGCGATAAATGTTATAAAAGGGTCCCTTTCACATTCTGTTTCTTCACACCAACAACTCTGAAACCTTCTTGTTCTTATTCGACAGTGAGTGAGTGAGTGAGTGAGTGAGTGAGTGAGTGAGATTGTTATTGTTATTGAGTATGCTATTAAATCTGACTCATCTGTTGCATGCGTGCTTGCGTCATCGGTAATGGGCATCATCAGGAATTACACCACACCTCCAAATATCATGACCGGGTTTCTATCGGTCTTCTTTTGAATATTACTTGCTATGCTTTCGCAAAGGTTATTTTGTAGCTCTACAAAAATCATGGTGTATGGAATGACAGATGTAACACCCCAAAACCGATCAACCAAGTCGCGAACATGTTTGATCAATTCCGAAGCGCTACAGACAGACAAACACGACTCCCAAGTACTAAATCCGAATCACACAACTGTTCGAATTGTATATATGAACAAATATCGTTTCTTATACATAAATAGAGCCAAGACCTCAAGATACAACGTTTTACAATTATCAAAGTAACTTTACATAATACTTAATACATAGGGTTCAACGACTGTACAACAGAACCTGCGAAGCTTAGGTTCTCTATTCGACACCAAAAAAGCTCAATCCTACACACTGACACATCTAGTTCTCCAAGACATGCAGCGGAAGAATTGACCTTCGGAGAAAACTAGACTCTCGGAGTTCCACGGATGCTTCGCCAACTTTCCAAACTTGAACCTGTACCTGAAAAGTCTGATAAATATACGGAGTGAGAATCCCCAACCCATGGATTCTCAGTACGAATAAAGCGTCAAACCTACAGTATTTATCCTAGTCGGATTACTCGAGGCATTCATATATCTCTCGTTTAGCCTTATAGTATAGTTGCTCCTAAGGCCTAATACAAAGCTCTACCAGCTATTCATTCTTCCCTCTCGTATCCTAAATCCTACATTCCTTAATCTAATCATCAGAATACACAGCAGACATTCAACACACAAACATTCATTATAAACAGGCAATTCAAACAAACAACACTTAGCAAGTAATAAACAATTAGGCACACCCAAACAATGTCAAACAAATGCAGATGATGCATGCCTATTCCTGCAGGCTACAGTGAGCTCACCCGGTCGGTTATCATAGCCAACCCGACCGATCTAGAACTAGCACTGGATAACCATCGTTTGTACTTCCCCGGAGGACCAATCAGCCTGCCCCGATCATTTATAATCTCTCATCTCATCAATATATATATATGGGGATTCCCTTCTCTTTCTCAATGGCTAATACCTAGGTTGGTAGCCGGACGTTGGCAGAAGGCCCCCCTGCCACTACCGTAAGCCGCGACGTTAGCCTTTA
>JASCZI010211677.1:59314-69609 GCA_036250425.1 Stylosanthes scabra | reverse complement strand
TATATATATATATATATATATATATATATATATATATATATATATATATATATATACACTCAAACTCACACTGGAAGAGAAAGAATCATGAAAATAGCAACCTTACCTCTCACGGTAGTGCAAGCTTGAAGCTACACTTCCTCCACAAGAGAGTTGGCTGTGCGAAAATCCCCACCTCCTTCTTCTAGCAGCACAATCACAAAGACTTGATGTCTCTGTCCCTTGATAGTTGCTATGCAGAGTTTCGCGATGGATGATGGCAGTTTTAGAGTAGAGAAGAGCAACGGTTTAGCGATTCTTTTTGGAGCAAAAGAGGGTGATGGTTATAAGAAGATAAGAAGGGAGGTAACATTTGAATATCCCTCACGTCTAAACCCAAACGACAACGTTTTGACTTGGCTGAGATGGCACATAATGGCGCCAGGTCAGCATCCACTAACGGTGTTAGCATCTAGTTTAACAGAAGGACGAACTTGATTAACTTTTGTATCTTTCAGGGACGAATTTGATTAACAAGCAACCTTTCGGGGACTATTTTGACTATTAACTCTTTAAAATATTTGTAATTCATGAAATCCGTGAGACATAATTTCAATGCACCCATATATTTGTTGTCATTTATCATTACTATACCAAATTGCAAATCCACCAACAAAAGTACCGTATAAAAATAATTTCCGGCGTAAAATTCATTTTTTTTTATAAATAACTCACTAAAAATAACTATAAAATATTTTAAAAAGAGTTTAAATAACAAAATATTATAAAAAATTTAAACTTTTAACAAAATCAATAAAAAATAGTCAGAGGATAGAAAAAAAATTAATATTTCAAATTTCATATTTTTATCAAAATTTAAAAAAAAATACTTTTGAGTAATACTAGATGTATGTCTAGATTATATTTATTTTACTCAACCAAGTCTAACAAAGTTATTTATTTTTTTGTCAAATAAAATATTATTTTAAAGTTAAATAGCATAAAATAATAACATATAAATAAACTTCTATTTATATTAAAATGAACATAGAATAAATAATTTGGTTGAATTTAGTTGGGCAAAATAAATATATAACTAGAATTATTAAATTACTTTTATTATTAAGAGAACGTCTTGGTAGCCAATATTAGGAAGATAATAGAAAGTCAATATCATTTTTTTTTTACCATCTATTATTTCCCTAATTACATTCATTGGATTTCTATTGGTCCGTTGGTTCCTTATTAAATATTATTTCTAAAATCTTTGGCAATTATCTTCAGTAATTTACTCCTTAAAAACTTATGTGTGCAATACAAAAATATTAATAAGTTTGTGAAGAGTGGAGTTATCCTCCGAAGTGTTACCGAACGAACGAAAGGTGTCTCCGACCAAACAAGAGCTTCCAAGGGTCAAACATACACACTCACATTCCAACCCTTTCTTTTCAACTCTCTCTCTCTCTCTCTCTCTCTCTCACACACACACACACACACATCTCAGAGGGGAAACATAGAAACAACATAAAGGAACCAATTTTTCTTCTCAAGAAAGTTGCGGATCCAAAAAGGTCCAACCTAACCCTTGAAAATGCGAAGTGTTCTTGAATTTTGCTTTTTTATTGTTAAAGAAAGGGTTTCTTTTTTTTTTATGGGCTATAAGCTTTGAAGAAATGAAATTGAGAATGCATGTATAGGGCACGAATTTGCAATTTTTATTTTTTAAAACTGTATTTGAGATTTTGAAGTGGGTTTTGGATCATAGTTGGTTGGTGTTTTCAGGTGTGAAAAGCGAATTAGCTCAATGTCTTGGGCTACCCCAGATGATGTCTTGCTCTCTACCTCACTTGCCACATACCTTGACAGTATGAATCTCTATCTGTCGCTTTATTTATTGTTGAAGTTCTTTACTTTTAACTTATCAGATTGGTGTTTAAAATCATGTATGAGTCTTTTCTGGTGATAGTAACTCTCTCAATTTTGGGTTTATTTATTTATTTTTAAACTTTGTTTTTTTCCTTTTGGTTAACTCATGGATTGCTGTTTCATTATGGATTTATGCATGACCTGGGGATTTCAGTAGTGATTATATATATTTTTTAATCTGTGGTGATAAAGTTGTCCTGTCCAATTTCTGGATTTCTCCAATTGCTGTTTTTTTTTTTTTTAACTTGTAGTACTTGGATATGAATTGATCTATAGAACGCTGGATGAAAAGAAGCATGTGAATAAAGGAAGGGTTTTTTTGGAATGGGGATATTAATATATATGATATGATTCGTAATGCAATGAGAATTGAGAAGTTTAGAACTACTTGGCATATGTATCGATAAAGGTTGATGATGAGCTAAGTTGCTGAGGTTGGAGCGGGTTGTTCGGGTGGGTGGGCATTTGGGTCAAGGGGCTAGGTTTAGGTCATGGTAGTTGCTGCATTATGTACCCAAAGTAGAGAGGATAGTTCTTCCGCATCTAAGTCTTGACACTTAATAAATTCTTCTCTGATATCAGTGAACATCGCACAAATATCCACGGAAGAGATGACCTAAATGAACCTACTTTAAGAGCTCCCAGCCAGTTGTTTCGGGGAGTGATCTTCTGTGAGAATTTGTGTGTTCATCTTTCGGGAGGTTACTATCAATTACATCCAGGTTAATGTGTCAATCAGTCGTTGAAGTTCTGAACTCTAAAACAATGCTATAGATTGGTGCATTTCAGGGTATAAATAACACTCTGATTCTGTCACTCAAAAATGTTGGAAATCAATCTCTCTGTTTCTGTTCTACAGTTTGCATTCTTTAACTGGAAATTTGGTTGTGCCTGGTGACATTGTTTTATTATATGTATTTTGATTTGCATCTTCGGTTAAAATGCACTGAATGTTGAGATATGGCAACACATGACAAAAGAATTCTCACCAATTTATGTATTTTTCACAGAAAAACTTCTCGTTCTCTTGAGAGATGGTCGAAAACTTTTGGGGTTATTGCGCTCTTTTGATCAATTTGGTAACGTATCTGTCCTATCCACATTTTACATGTATCAACTCTGTTATTATTATTAGGTTAAATTAAGCTTTTGGTCTCTACACTACATTGATTTTTAAATTGGTTCGTTCTATTTTTCTTTAGAATTGAGTCCTTGTATTTGTAAGTGTTTCTGAATAAATCTCTACCCTTTTTGCTGTACTATAGCATGGTTAACATTGGATTGAGCTAACATTTGTGTCTGAGAACATGAAAGGAAAGAGAAAGAAAGTAAAGGTGCTGTGATAGGTGGATGAAAGTGAAATAATGAACAATATATTCTTAGGCTTTTGTTGGCTCTAAATACTTTGGTTATGTGTTAGAGGGCAGATCTAGAAGATGAAAGATAACATAGATTAGTATGCCATACAGAGAATTCATTTTTGTCATGAAATAACGTGGGGAATTGTTTTTCATGTCAAACTACAATCAACAGTGTTATACCTGATGGTAACAATAAGGGATCTATTTAGAATTTTTTTTTTTATCAAGATAATGTTTAGGGACCAAAAACTTAATATAAACTTATTATTTTTTCTAATATTTACTGACATTGTGATGATGGCCATGTACAGCTAATGTTGTTCTTGAAGGTGCATGTGAGCGGTTGATTGTTGGTGATCTTTATTGTGATGTTCCTTTAGGGTTATATGTAATTCGTGGAGAAAATGTTGTCTTAATTGGAGAGCTGGTGTGTTCTTGCTCATTTTATCTTATTTGACTATTATCAATTACTTCACAAAAGTGTCTAAATTATCTTTTTTATGAATGGTGTAGGAATCGGGTAAGGATGAGCTTCCACCACATATGACTTGTGTGCCAGAAGCTGAAATACGGAAGGTAAATCCATTGACTAGTTAATATTCCAATAATTGGATATTTATTTCTCAATCATTAGTAGAAAAGTTATAATTATGAAGGGGCCATGGACAAGCTAATTCTTGTATGCAAATGCCTGCTTGGGTTGTTTTTTTGTTCATCCTCTTGTATTGCTTACTGATGACTTGTGGCTAACATTTTCCGAAGTTCTGGGCTGTGGTGAGGGTTCTATGGTTAACTGAATCAGATAAAGCATAGCTAGAATTTTAGAATGTCTGGGAATTACTGGTTATTCTGGAATTCTCTTTTTTTTCTTTGTATAGACCATCAAGTATCAAGTGGGAATTTGCAAAGTCAACCAGTGCTTTTCTCATGCATGTTTCTGGTAGCAAATGATAGTGAATTTCCTTTTTTATTTTTTCATTGTTTTTCTAATCTTAGGTTAAGCATAAACCAAATATTTCAAACCTGCCAGCTGCACTCTGCACTCTGTAGGTTCCTCATTCATCAAAGGATAAGACCACCGGATTTTACTTCTTCAAATTGAAATCTGTTCCCTGTGCCCCTAATTCTCAGTACTTAAAAAAGTTTCTAATAAATCAAATTTCAAAATGTCCCTTGAGAGGAATTTTGCTTCCTTTCTGCAGTCATTTTACACTATTAGAAGTATTGATAGGTGGACCTCCCTCTCGCACTAAAACAAACCTTTTATGCAAACTATTTCAGTATTTCCACAACCTTTTGCTTCAGTTGCTTTATGAAGTCTTTCAGAGGTTGGCTCTTATTTGTTGTGCAACTAACTAACAATAGCAACAAGAACAATTAAGCCTTCTTATATTATTAGGTGGAGTCAGCTACATGAATCACAAAATGCTGCAATGGCCTATCAGAAATAATGTGACTGAACCATTTTTATTTGTTTGTTTATTTTTAATAATTTCAGCTGAAGTTATTTTAGGTGTCCTCTACCTATTGATATAATCATTCCCAATCTATCTAGTATAGTGTCGCCACTCATTCATGTTGATTTTTACTGTTATGATTCAGTCTCTTTCAATCTGATAGCCTGGCTTTATTGGAATTTTTTCATATCAGATAATGCATGAAGCCCTCTTCCATTTTGCCATCTTTTTGGATATTGAACCAAGATACTTAGGTCATGTGGAATGATGTTGACTTCAATTCAATTCTAAGTTTCGGTCTATGTCTCTTATCGAATTTACATTCCATATACTCTGTCTTCAACTGTTGTGAAAATTGTGTGCTTCCAAAGCTTGTCGCCACAACTCTAGCTTCTCATTTGTCTAGCCTCTCAATTCTCCTGTTAGAACTACATCAGAAAATGTGTGCACTCTGGTTTGTAATTTTGGATATATTTTGTAAGCACACCCAAGACTTGCATGAGAAGATAGGATTTTAGAATAGAACCGTGATGTAGCCCTATGCCAATAGGAATTTCTTTTTTCACCCCACCTTGTGTCCTGACACTAGTTTTTATATTATTGATCATGTCTTTAATTGTTTGGTTATAAGTTATCTGAATTCCTTTCTTCTCCAAGGTGTTCATTAGAATGTCTGTTGGCATGCTATCGCACACCTTTTCCAATTTAACGAAGGACTATATTTTAATTCTTCGGGATACTTTATTATATTTCCATCAGTCTTCATAGTAAATATATTGCCTCCATGGTAGAGTTGTTAAACATAAAATCTAATTGGTTCTCTGTAATAAGAATCTCCCCCTTAATCTCCTTTCTATTACCCTTTCCTCATAAGATTATGGCTCATGAGTCTAATTCTTCTGAAATTTCTAGGTTCTTGAATCTCCCTAAGTTTTATACATGTCAACTAAGAAGCTCTTTCCATTTCTTTGGCATCTTCTTGAACTTTCGAATCTCATTAGATAGTTCTGTCATCCAGCTCAACTGATTTCTTTCTAGACATTTCTAAACTTCAATAGGTATATTCTTTATTGTCTGGACTTACTTCCTTGCCAGTCATATACATTCACTGTAGGTCCTCCCTTATGTGAAACTATCGAATTATATGAAGAGGTAAACTTCTGATCCTCCCTTCTGTCTTTCTCTAGTGTCTTGTTCCGACTTCTGAGACCAAAATCATGCCTTTCCTATATCCTAAGTGCATTTCACCTGTTCTAAATCTCTTGTCCTCCTCTATGCTGTGTAACCAATTTTGTCGGTGGTGGTTGCTGCTGCAAAATGCAGTGTTTTGTGGGCACAATAGTAGTCACCCTCATGCTGCTATACTGTTTGGAACCATAAACTAGATTTTGCCTCTCTTAGTCATGCTATTTATTTTGAGCACTCGTCTGTGCAGTATAAATTGTTCTCTTTTTCATATTCTTCTGTGTAGTTGCCAATGGCCATCCTGTTAGAGTTTACCAAAGTGTGTTGCTATCTGAGATTGACATCTTCAGTTGTAGAAGATTATGTTGAACATATAATTATGTTTGGGTAAATTACTAGTTTCATAAGTATTTAATTTGAATTAAATTTTATACCCTCAAATTTGAGAGCTGAAATCAGGTTATGAATGGGAACACTTCCCCTGTCATCCCTGTCTTTTACCCCTCTCTTATCCTTTCTTCCCATTGCCTTCCTTCGTCCCAGAATGCATTATCTTTTTGGAGATCGATGAATCATCATCATCATCACCATTGTCATTGCTATTCGTTGGACCTTTGAGCTTAACCTCAACATCAACCCATCCATATCTCTCCAGCCTTGAAACTCTAACACAAACCCAATCACCACATATTTATTCATGGCACTTTGTAGTATAAAGAAGGTTCTGGCACAGTATTGAAAACCTGGCAAATGTTCATAGGATTTGCTATATCTAACTAGATTTATGCAAATGGCAATATAGAGGTCATCATACGTATACATGATGCTACAGATAGAATGAAAAACTTAAACTACCATCCAGTTTGCAATTTGCATATGGTTCATCAATATGTTTAATCTTAGTGTGTAAGGTGTAATGTTATCTAAACGTTAAAAGTAAGTCCATATCTCAATCTAGTGGATAATGCGTGTCACACAAATCTCATAACCTAAGTCCTCGGGGGCTATCTGTATATCCATAATTTATTATAATTTTTAGGATCCACACTGAGAGAATGATGTCATCGGAAAGCTTTCATTTATTTTATGCCGGATTATTTGAAAATAACCAGCACTGTAACTTTGATATGCTAAAGTGCAACACTCCTTGTTCCTCCAATTAGTATCTTAAACTTTTGGGGCAAAATAGTTCATAACATGGTATTAGAATTTTTATAAGCAAACAATTTAGGGTCTTATTTTCGTCTATCGCTATTGTTTTATTTAACACAAAGTAGGATGGGTCTGCACATAGTTAATACTTATTAAAACATAATATTTTGTTGTTACATTATTTAGGTCAAAAAGATGCTTTTATGAGGACTAATGATGATTCCTCTTCCTCCTTTTTTTTACTCTTTCCGGTTGAATAAGTTGTTCTTTTGTCCAAAACATTGGAATATGTATTTTATTGGGTAGTTGAAAAATTAGTTGAGTTGTGATGACATGCAACCCTAAATGTGACATTTCCAATTCTAAATAGGAAGCTAGCCTTGTTGGGAGAAGATTTGGAAGCATATAGCTTTCACATAAGTCAAAGTGAAAGCGAGTATGTTGGACGTGAGTTTAGAAAGAAAGAGATGAACAAATTTTAAGAGGGAAAGTTGTGGAGAATACCATACTTCAGGTCACATGATTAATAAGTATCTTGGGTCATAGAATTCAACTTGGTTGGAAAAAAAATATAAGGCTGGCTGCTTCTAGTGGTAGCTTTAATAAATATTAACAAAAGTACCACTAAGTTTAAGGAAAAAACCCTCAAAAGCCTTGGTAAGGAGAGTAGATCGAATCAAGGGTGATTGGCAATTACTAAAGGTATATATGTTAGGGACTTGGGTATTATGGGATGATGACCGAAGTCCTACATCGGGTAGTATGGGATGCTTGATGTTGTATTTAAGGAATGTGATTCTTCCCCTGTTAATAGCTAGCTTTTTAAGGTGTGGTTTCCCATTTTCCTTAGACACTTAACAATATATGAGACTTTGAAAATTAATCATGTGTGAACTAGGAGATTTAAAATTTTGATGGTTTAATTGTAAACCTAATTTATGATTAGACACTACTAAATCGACATAAAAAAAAAAAAGACACTACTAAATTGTTTGATGCATATAAGTCCTAGTTGCTTTTGACACTCACATTGTCTGGTGTTTGCTCCGCTCCCTCTGGTGTATGCTGGCAAATTTGCTCATTATTTTTCTAACATCAGTTAACTTAATTTCCTTTTCCTTACACTTACAGGCTCAAAAAGCAGAAAGGGATGCTACTGATCTAAAGGGCACCATGAGGAAAAGGATGGAATTCCTTGATTTTGATTAAACCATCCCTCCATCTTAACAATCAGGCTGGGTCCATCTGCAAATTTTAATGCAGCTGTGGCTCGTTTTCGATCGTGGGGATGGAAGAATATTTTATGATAGGATGCACCATTTGTCGTTGTGGGAAACTAGCATGATAGGAAATTAGATTTCTTGGCAGCTAGATCTTTTTGATAGCAAAGGCCTGAAAGTAAATTGTGACTTTCTGGCTTCTCTAAAGAGATGCTGACAATTATCATGCCCTTTGTTGCATGTAGTTTTTATGCTTAATGCATGTTGGGGCATGTCTTATTTATTATTATGCACTTGAAATTTTAGTTTGATTTTAGAAAATCAGTTATAGTGAAGATGTTATTTAATCAAAGTTTATGATCATCATTTACAATTCTCTTTTTCTATTGTCTATTGGTTTTGGTCTTTCCACCTTTGGTGAGAATAACACTATTATCTTTGTTTTTGTATGTGTGACATTATTAAAGTAACTATTAGATGCAGCATCTGCTATTCTTTTTTTTTTTTTCAAACTGGAATAAAAGACATAGATTTTTGAATGTTTTTCTGTTTCCTAAACAGAATGAGAAAAAGTGCAGTATGGTTTAATCATCTTTGCAAAAATGATTTCTGTTTCATAAAAATGTACATACTGAGATCCTGTGATCTTTAACACAACACAACACATTTGTAAATTAGGTTTACAAAAGTGGATCACAACACAACACACTTGTAAATTAGGTTTACAAAAGTGAGACGCTACCAATATGGGTGAACTTGAATTTCATCTTTAACATCGCTGTTTTTAATAATTTCAGCTGAAGCTATTTTAGGTGTCCTCTACCTATTGATGTAATCATTCCCAATATATCTAGTATAGTGCTGCCGTTCATTCATGTTGACTTTTACTGTTATGATTCAGTTTCTTTCAATCTGATAGCCTGGCTTTGCTGGAATTTTTTCATATCAGATAATGCATGAAGCCTTTTCCATTTTGCCATTTTTTTGGATATTGAACCAAGATACTTAGGTCATGTGGAATGATGTTGACTTCAATTCAATTCTAAGTTTCAGTCTATGTCTCTTATCGAATTTACATTCCATATACTCTGTCTTCAACTGTTGTGAAAATTGTGTGTTTCCAAAGCTTGTCGCCACAACTCTAGCTTCTCATTTGTCTAGCCTCTCAATTCTCCTATTAGGACTACATCAGAAAATGTGTGCACTCTGATTTGCAATCTTGGATATATTTTGTAAGCACACCCAAGACTTGGATGAGAAGATAGGATCTTAGAATAGAACCTTGATATAGCCCTATGCCAATAGGAATTTCTTTTTTCACCCCACCTTGTGCCCTGACACTAGTTTTTATATTATTGATCATGTCTTTAATTGTTTGGTTATAAGTTATCTGAATTCCTTTCTTCTCCAAGGTGTTCAATAGAATGTCTGTTGGCACGCTATCGCACACCTTTTCTAATTTAATGAAGGACCATATTTTAATTCCTCGGGATACTTTATTATATTTCCATCAGTCTTCATAGTAAATATATTGCCTCCATGGTAGAGTTGTTAAACATAAAATCTAATTGGTTCTCTGTAATAAGAATCTCCCCCTTAATCTCCTTTCTATTACCCTTTCCTCATAAGATTATGGCTCATGAGTCTAATTCTTTTGAAATTTCTAGGTTCTTGAATCTCCCTAAGTTTTATACATGTCAACTAAGAAGCTCTTTTCATTTATTTGGCATCTTCTGGAACCTTAGAATCTCATTAGATAGTTCTGTCATCCAGCTCAACTGATTCCTTTCTAGATATTTCCAAACTTCAATAGGTATATTCTTTATTGTCTGGACTCACTTCCTTGCCAGTCATATACATTCATTGTGGGTCCTCCCTTATGTGAAACTATCGAATTATATGAAGAGGTAAACTTCTGATCCCCCCTTCTGTCTTCCTCTAGTGTCTTGTTCCGACTTCTGAGACCAAAACCATGCCTTTCCTATATTCTAAGTGCATTTCACCTGTTCTAAATA
>JASCZI010211677.1:23749-57827 GCA_036250425.1 Stylosanthes scabra | reverse complement strand
ATATATATATATATATATATATATATATATATATAAAAGATATTTAATCAAATTTATAATGAAAAAATTATTCAACTTTTTTTAAATATAAAAATTAAGAGAAAAGTACTTTTAAGATTTGAATAAAAAAAAATCAGTTGCTAATGTATTTTTTTATTCTATTAATTAATATATACTTATATTTTGTCTTTTAAAATTAATTTTTTTATATGATAATACATATTATTTTTGCCCCCACAGCATAAATTTTCTGGGTCCGTCAGTGACTCCAATTATTCAATTATTCATTAGTATTATCATATGTTTAATTAATTTAATTAATTTATCTAAGTAATAATAGAAATAAAAAGAAAAAATGATATAGTAATTAAGTTTGGTTTTCCTACAAATATACCAAGCTGATTAGTCATATTATTACTTATTAATGATGTGAAGAGGGATATGGACAATAAAGGAATATTGGTTGTCAGGTATGACTATTATTGTGAAGAAGAATTACAAACAAAAGAATCACTGAGTGATACAGTGGAGGAAGGAGAATTAGACATGTGTGTGAGAATGCGCGTGTAATTGTTGAGAGTGTAATTGTTTTTAAAGTTTTGTATTTATATACAGCGTGTGTAATTGTTGAGAATGTAATTGTTTTTAAAGTTTTGTATTTATATACATTATAAAATACGGTGGCTGAAAATGGTGTACACCTAGTACAACTCTTTCCACTACATACACACTCTTATAATATACACCCTTTTGACACCCGTATAAAAATACGTGGGTCCCACCTAAATATATATTTGGTTAAATCAATAAAATCAGTCTCTACTTTAATAACGCGTTGTACACGCGCTTCAAAATCAAACTTTTAAAGAATTTTACGGTTTCCACTGGAAATCAGTTTTACTGAAAAATCTCATATTTTAAACTCAATTCAAATTCAAAAAAATCAAACCAGGTTAGTTCAAGAATCAAATAACTCTTACTTATCATAATTCTTTTATTTACATAAAGCTTAACAATCAAATAACTCTTATTCTTTTTCAAAGGTCTAAACTATGAACCCTAAACCCTGAATCCTAAACCCTAAATCCTAAACCCTAAAATCTAAACCCTAAACCCTAACCCTAAACCCTCGACTCTAAACTCTGAACCCTGAACCCTAAACCAAAAACTTTATATCGTAGACCCTAAGCTCAATACTCTAAACTCTGAATCTTGAACTCTAAACCCTAAACCCTGGACCCTAACCCGTAAATCCTAACTCTAATTCCATTAACCATGAACCCTAGACCTTAGATTCTAAGCCTAAATTTTAAACCACGTAAACCCTGAATATGAAATCCTAACCTTAGACTTTGAATTCTTAATCTTAATTCATTAACCATGAAGTATGAACCTTAAATCAATAGTAAACCCATTACAAAATCAAACCATTTAATCACATTAATTAAACGTTTATTTCATCAAAGAAAGTACACTATAAAAAAAGTAATCAAATGTTTGCTAAACAATAATTTGATTTTTTTTTTTAAAAAAGAGGATTTTAACCTCCATGGATGCATTAAATGGTGAATTATTATTGAGAGTCTCTTTAGAATTGACCAAAGTTTGATCTGACACCTGAAATAAGAAATTAGATAAAATGCAACTTAATAATCAAAGTTAACATGAATAAAAAATAAAGCATGTTAATTGATCTCTTATTATAAAGAGGAATTTAGAATTTAGAAGACTTGATCAAACCTTTGATGGCCAATTATCAATCACTTATTACATCTAATAAAGTTACTAGTCCTGTTATAAAAAAATCTAACCTCTGTGATAACATTAAATGGATGCTCAATAACGAGAGTATGTTCATGGTTGATTAATATTTGATCTGATACCTATTATAAAATAATTGAACAATATGTGAATTAATAATCAATCATAAAATGAACAGAAAGCATATCATTAATTTATGTAAAACCAAATCAATACGCACTTCTTTATATTATTAAGTTGAATGTGAGATATGTTTTAAATTAATTTTATACAAACATAAAAGTATTAATAATTAGTATTTTGAAATAGTTGATTTGAGTGATTTATTATGAAGTCGATCGAGTTTATTATAATAGAGTTTAACTAAGACATGACTAATTTTTAGTTCATTAAGTTTTCTTTTTAAATAATTTTTTTACTTTAAATTTAGAATCTAAATTTTAAATTCTAAACCCTCAAAAAATAAAAATTAAAAAAATAATTCTATTAAAAAAATAGTTAAAATTAACTAGTTAAAAATTAATTTTTATTAATTATGTTTTATAAATTTATAACAATATTACTCTATTAAAATATTACATATCCTAAAATAAATGGAAAGAAATCATTGTAATTAAAAAACTCAATACATCTAAAAATGAGGTCAAATCTAAGTAAAAATGGAATAAAGTAACAAACACAAATGTGTCAAAAATGACCTATACAATCAAACCATTATTACTGCCGCAATCAAACAATATAAAACACTAGTACATCTAAAAATAAGACAAAACCAAATAAAAATGGAACAAAGTAACCGACATAAATAATTCAACCAAAATAATCAATACAATCAAACCAACATTACTCTCACAATCAAAGAATTGTAACTAAAATATTTAGTACATCTAAAAATGAGACCAAACCCAAATAAAAAATGAAACAAAGTAACCTATACAAATTCAACAATGATAACCTATACAATCAAACCAATATTACTCCAACAGTCAAACACTTATCCACTTCTTAAAAAAAACTCACCTCCATAGTAGTCTTATGTGATGAATCAGGAAGTGTTTTTACAATAGATGAATGATGGTTCCAATTTCTGAAAAAAAAATAAGAAATAATCATTTCAAGATTTACATGTATTATAGAATATAAAATTAAGTATTGAGGAAAAAGAAAACCTCTATAAAATTTGTTGAAGATGATTTTACGTAAAATTAACACAAATCATGTGAAGAAACTATTCATGAAACAACAGTGGCATGCACAACTTGAATTATTGATTATGATATGGCAAAAACAACTATTGCATAACCATGGTTTTCATTTTAATTGAATATCAAGTTTTTGGATTTCTTTTTTTATTAAAACTGAAAGATAACTATTGAGTGTGTGTTTATAATTTCTTGAAGAAAGGAACGCGCGTGCGTGAGTACTCACGTAACTGCTTTATAATATTAATTAATTAAAATTTATATTTAATTAATTTAATTTTAAAAATCATATTTTTATACGGATGTCAAAAGAGTATATACTAAAAGAGTGTATCAGTAGATATTTTTTTCATTTTGGAGATAAATCTTCAAACCTTAGAATACATATTTTTATCACCTAACAAATCTATTTGAGAGATGCTGTTGTCAATGTTTAGTTAACTCAAATTCTCAAAAGAAAGAAAAACGTTTGGCGCGGTTCCTGACGAAGTATTCAGAATCAGAAGATAATTTCATCAGGAAACTAACTCCACTCTTACTCACCTCAATCCCTTCCATTTCACGCATTACTTTCCTCCATTATGCTATTTTCTGTATTCAATCTGCCCCCTTTGTGCGCAAGCGCGCAGAAAATTCATAATGTTAATTCTTGTTCCCCAAAAGATCGGATCTTTCTCATCTCTAATTAATTCCGGTTTACTTTTATTTTTCCAATTTTTTTTTATTTGCCACACAAGTTTGTTAATTCTTGGTACCCCCAGGGTATGAAATGGGTGACAGCAACTTATCCTCCGACCAAGTGATTGTGAAAATGCTTGAAATGGGTTTTGAGTATTCCAGCATTGTAGAAGCCATCAAAACCGTGGGTTTATCTATTCCCAGTGTTTTGGAGCATATCTTGAGGGATGGTAATGGTAATGGTAGTGGTAGTGGTAGAGCTACAACTACCTCCAAAGCTTCCACTACCACTACACAGCCCTTGAAATTCCGTGCTCTTGATGGGAAAGCAGTCAAGAGAAAAGCTTTGTCCTCAACCAGCCAAGTTCGGCAGTCGAGCATATTAGATCATTTTCGATCCAATGATAAGGCCATTGAGTGCAAAAAGAGCCATGATGTGGAAGTTGTTGATTTGGAAATGGTGAATGAGCACCAGGAGCCTATCTCTGAAATGCCTGATGATATGGGCGTGATGCTGGGGCCAATTGTAACTGGTTCAATGGAAAATTTGGATGTTCCGTCCGACTGGGAGAGGAGAGTTGGTGGCCTCTTGCAGAAGCATTTTGGGTTTCCGTGTTTGAAGAGATTTCAAAAGGAAGCCTTGAATGCTTGGGCGGGTCACAGGGACTGCCTTGTCCTTGCTGCAACAGGATCTGGTTCGTTCTTTAGCTCTAAGTGTCCCTGCTGTGTTTTTTAACTAAATTTCTATGTTGTACTTGCATTCATGGTGCTGTTTTTGCAGGAAAATCCTTGTGCTTTCAGGTTCCTGCATTGTTAACTGGGAAAGTGGTGGTTGTGATTTCACCGTTAATAAGCTTGATGCATGATCAATGCTTAAAGCTAGCAAGGCATGGAGTGAGTGCTTGCTTTCTTGGGTCTGGGCAACCTGACAATACTGTTGAAAAGAAAGCAATGAAAGGCATGTACAGTATGATATATGTTTGTCCAGAGACTGTCCTAAGGTATGGTTTAGTCATTTGGGGTCTTTGAAGCTCGTTGTGTATCTTTTGAAGTCTTAATTTTTCTTTGTCTTTTAATCTGTTATTATGTTCTAATTACGATGCAATCCCATGTAGATTAATACAACCACTGCAGCAGCTTGCAGAAAGCCGTGGTATTGCATTGTTCGCAATTGATGAGGTGCACTGTGTTTCTAAATGGGGTCATGATTTCCGTCCAGACTATAGGTATCCTCTGTTTGCTTCTTCTTCTTTTTATTTATTTATTTTTATGTTTAGGTTTCTGTATGCTGGAAATCAATTGGATAAAACAAAGATCAATTGTTTAATTAATTTGACTGGTTATCCTATTCATATGTTTTGTCCTTTCTTTACTTGCATACATTCATGATTTCTTAAATGTCTTTATTCTTCTGTCAGAAGTATGACCTATATAAAAAATGTCTTTCACTTGTTTCAGCCGATTATCTGTGCTGAGGGAAAATTTCAGTACCAGCAAGCTTAAATTCCTGGAATTTGATGTACCTTTGATGGCCTTGACAGCTACAGCTACACACAGAGTTCAAGAAGATATTTTAAAATCATTACGCATGTCAAAGGAAACAATTGTTGTGCTTACATCGTTTTTCCGATCTAATTTACGCTTCATGGTGAGCTTTTTGTTTATGACTTTAATGCCTACATCTGTTTATAGCTTCTTCCTGTTACTCAATATACTTAAGATTCATTGTGGCTTCATACAGGTAAAGCATAGTGGAACTTCACATGCCTCTTACGAAAAAGACTTTCATGAGTTGATTCAATTGTATGGTAGCAAGCTAAATACCAATAAAAAGGCTTTCATATCAAAGGACTCGGATGATGTTTCCAGCAGCTCTGATGCCGGTATAATCTTTGATAAAGATGATGTTTCTCCTAATGACATGGATGAAAACCATGATGATTATGGTGACAGAGACGTTGATAACAAAGACCATCTTGTAAAGGGAAAAGAGTTGTCTGTTGAGTTTCTGGAAAATGACAATGATGACTGTCAGTGTGTGGATGACTGGGACGGTATTACATTTTCTGGCATTTTTTACTTTAAAGTTATTGTTCATATTTAGCATAAAACTGGCAATTTCAGTGCCAATGGTGAAGAATTTCAATCTCATTGAACATTTATGACTATCAATTTGCATTTTTATATATGCAGTAACCTGTGGTGAATTTTGTGCACAATCTCCTCCCAAGGACTGGGAGTTATCTGAGATAGATATTCCGCCCAAGGAACCAGAAGGAAGTCTCAAAGTAGTTAAAGGTCCTTTGGAGCAAGGACCAGCTATCATATATGTACCAACCAGAAAAGAAACACTGAAAATTGCGAAGTATCTATGCAAGTTTGGCGTGAAGGCTGCTGCCTATAATGCTGCAGTAAGTAGATGGTCATTTGAAATTTTATCTTTTAATCAATTGGACTTCATCTTTTTTATCATGTTTTAGACACCATGAATTTCATAATTTCCAATGGATATCTCCTATATACTATGGGGAGAAGAAGAATTTAATGACCTGTTATTCTTGATCGGTTTCTAGGCTCTACTGTGGATTTCATGGAAACAAGCTTGTTTGTTAGTTTTGCATTATTCTCTTATTCACGTTCAACCGTCAAGATTTGAATGATGATATCTGTTTGATGTGAAACTAATTTATGAGCTGAATTTCTATCTCCAGCTGCCCAAATCACATCTAAGAAGGGTCCACAAAGAATTTCATGAAAATACCGTAGAGGTATGGATCTTGAATCTGACAGAACTTTAATAGATGTCTGACTTCAACATTTTTATGAAGAAAAAAGAGTAGTTTTTTATGTTTGAATTCAGGTTGCAAGTTATCAGTTATCTTATATCATTAATTTAAAATATGATGTGACAAAGACTTCAGAATTAATGTTACATGTATTATTTTGATTTTCTTCTCTCAGTGATAGTATGGTGTGCAATTTGCACTGTCGTTATGAAAATCCAGAAACAATTGCATGGAACACAATCCATAAAACGCAGCCAAATATTTTCTCTTACTTGTTATGTTGGATTTGGATGGTTTATGAGTTTCACTTATATTCATGCATAAAATCTTCTATTTATATGCATGTCTGTTTGAAATCCTGCCTAACCTGTTATGCATCAACGCCTGACTGTTTCTTTGTAATAACACTGTTATGGCTTAAGTCACATTATATACCAATATAATAAATAAAGGATCAAGTCTCCTATAATTTTGGTGATATTAAACCATGGATTTGAATTAATAGTACCCATATTCACTGTGTCTGCTACCAATCACTCTTACTTTTCACTTTTATTTCTATGGTTAGTAGGGAACCATAATAAGGTTTTCCAAATGACAGGAATGTATTTATGTTTATCATTTTCAGGTTGTTGTTGCAACAATAGCATTTGGCATGGGAATTGACAAAGCAGATGTCAGAAGAATCATCCACTATGGTTGGCCACAGGTCTCTTTATAAAAAAATTATCTCTTTTTGTGTGCATGCCATGCACGCTGGATTTTTTTTCTTAATTTTTAATTTTACTTTTTATGGAGATATCTAAAACTATTGAATATGTAATTTGATCAGAGTTTGGAAGCCTACTACCAAGAAGCTGGTCGGGCTGGTCGAGATGGGAAATTAGCAGACTGCAGTAAGTTTAATCATTATAGAATGTAATTTTTATCTCATGATGCAAGTTTTATTCCTAGCTTTTTGTTCAAATCTAAATTCATCGTATTCCATTGACTCACACTTCGTTAGTAGGTTGCTTATTGATTCATTTTTTTTCACCACTTCACCATTTCTCAAGGTCCATCCTCACCCCCCCGCCCCCCCTCTTCTCTCTTCTCTTTTTTCTCTTTTACGTTTCTTACTCCTACTGCACTTCCAGTTCTATTTGCAAACCTAGGGAGAGTGCCATCACTTTTGCCTAGTCGGAGAAGTGAAGATCAGACAAAACAAGCATATATCATGTTGTCTGATTGTTTCAGGTTTGTTTTGATGCATACACCCTTCTCTATATTTTTTCTTATAATTATGGTACATAATCTTATGATATATATTGCAGATATGGAATGAACACATCATGCTGTCGAGCAAAGACACTTGTTGAATACTTTGGAGAGGAATTCATTCATAACAAATGTCTCTTGTATGTAAATTCTGGCCTCATGAGCAGACGCTTTGTCATTAGAGTGTTATAACCTAGTGTCCTGTAGCTGTATGTATTTCAAATTCTACCAATATATAGTAACTAGGTATCTTATTTACTCTATTTCTATATTCATTTGTTGTGGTAATCATGAAATGTTGTGATCTACTTATGCTATGGCTGTATTGACTGATAGGATGTTGACTCTCTTGAGTTGCTGATTAATGCTATTGTCACTGTCTTGATGCACCCTGTTTTCATGTAGATGTGATGTGTGTGTTGATGGACCGCCTCAAAGGCAGAATATGAAAGAGGAGGCACATATATTACTACAAACTATTGCTGCCAGTCATGTATGTCAAGTAGTTTCAATTTTATTCCCAGTAAAGTTGCAATTAATTCTCAAAAATGAATTACATTGTAGTATTGACTGATGAATTTTCGCAGCATATTTTCCAGATATGTGGACCTTAGCGCCATCTTACGTGTGTTCCATGTGTCTCTAGTTCTATTGAGTTTCAATAGGATAAATACATTTCATAAATGCTCTGTTTTCTGCACTTTTTGTATTTACTTTTAATAGCTTTGATCTTGAAATGTGAAGTTTTGGCTCCAATGCTTGGTACATATGAAAAGAACCTAATTCATCATTGATGTTGATTTGTCAGGCATGTAGCTATTCCATAGATTTCTCATATGATGATTATATACATTTTGAACATGGATATAGAAGGCGTGGAGAGAGGTCATGTCTTAGGAATATTGTCGGAAAGATAAGGGAGCAGGTGAACCCACATATAATTGTAATCTTTATCAATATTTTGCTGTTATGCCTGATGCTCTATGTTGCAGTAAATTGATTTGAAGTGTTTTCATATTTTGGATATATGCAGTCTCAAAAGTTTCTAAACACTGATATATTATTGTGGAGAGGTCTTTCTCGGATTTTGGAAGCTAAAGGATACATCAGGGAGGGAGATGACAAGGTATCGTTCCGTTTCTATGGTCTAATAAATAAAATGTCCCTATCTAAGTATATGTGTTGCAAAATCCTATGATCATACTGCATGCTTCAGTGTTGGTTTTGTGCTTTCAAAACTTAGAGTTTAATTTTGATGCACTGACGGTGTAAAGAGTTTTACACAGTCATCCAATCAGATTCATGTATTTATATGACTTTAAAAGTAGTGGATTTGAAAATTAATTGCTTTTGATGATGTGGTAACACCTAATTGGATGCATGTGTAAAACTATTTTACACTGACGGTGCATGGAAATTAAATTCAAACTTAAAAGCTTAAGAAGTAAAATATACTCATGACCAATGAATACAAGGAGGAAATAAAACAATATGCTGTGTGTGCTCATCTTACCATGCATGTGCTGTCTTGTTACGTGTATGCCGTCATTAGCCGCGAGTGTAAATTGGTAATTCAACTGGGGTTTTCATCTCAAGCTTTTGACTGTACAATTGCAGACCCATGTTCAGATAAAATTTCCGGAGCCAACAAAATTGGGATTGGAATTTATCAGGTCCTTGAGTGAAGAAGCTTTCTATGTTTACCCTGAGGCAGATATGTTGCTTGCAGCGAAAACTCACAAACCATATTCCTCATTACCATACTCCTCATTCTCTGAATGGGGAAAAGGTTGGGCTGATCCTGAGATCCGTCGCCAACGTTTGGAAAGAATGCAAGTCAATAGAAAGCCGGATACGTTGAGAAGTCCCAAGAAACATCGAAAGAGAAAAGCCAATAAAATGAAACACGATATGAAGACTTCTCGAGGAAGACTAGAAGCAAAACTCACAAAGTGATTTATGAGGCTATCATGTGCAGTCATTCAAACATTAGCATACAAAGTTTTCTGCAAATAGAAGTGAATTAATTCACGGTCATTGCAATTTCTTCTTCAAGGATAATTATGGAGTCTTGATCAGAGATATAATATAATGGTTGCTATTTCTTGCTTAGGGAACTGAGAACCCACCAACTGGTTAAGATCTTTGTCACTAGCCACCGCAATAATGCATCACAAATGGATAGCTGATAATCCAATAAAAAGAGGGAGCTTGTGGGACAGCAAAAGAATCAAGATATCATTTTTTAGGTATCCTCCATGAGACCATGAGGGGTTTTGTTGCAAAGTGATTGATTAGATGGTAGCTAAGAACCGTTAAATAATTTTACATATTTGATTAAGTTAGCTCGAAGAGTCTACATCTCTTTATCATCTTCACATAAAGGTATCTTTATGTGAGTAGCTACCTTATTGCAATATGTTGTGATTGTTAGATTGTGGTTAGTAGTTTAGATGATACATTTATGAAGTAGTTGAGTAGGTGTTCTATATTTATCTTCTGTGGGAGATAATCAAAATTACTTTATTTAACTCAACATCCATAACTTTATTCATATAACATCTATAATTATATACTTATTACATGATTATTCTAGCGGTAATTAATGAATGTTAACGAGGAAAACCTTTTTTTTTTGTGGCTAATTTTTTATTATCTCTCAAACATTATTGTTTTTCTTCTCTATATAATTATACACATGTATTATCTTTTCCCTTTTGTCTAGTTATTCTATTATTTCTACTAAGTAACCATGAATTGTAACACTTGATGTTTTAATTCGCCAAACACTTTTTTATGGAAAAATCAAAGGAAATTATAAGAAAGCTCTAGCTTCTACTAATAAATTAAACTTGAGATTAATTGTTTGTTCAAATTTGGCTAGATATGAGGGTGACCTTGATACTCAGCTTGCCAAAATATAGAAAAGTTAGCAAAGTAAAAAGAATACATAAATAAATTAAAGCTGAAGTAAAGATGTAAACCCAAGGCAAAGAAAGGTATAATAAGAAGAGCCTACATTATTATTATTATTATTATTATGTTTGCACATATATCCTCCATGGTTTTGCAGAAGCCATGAACATGGGCCATAACAACATTGCCTGTGCCATATTAGGCTTCTCTGCTTCGTTCTTGTTATGCGTTCCAACCATCAAGAGATGGCAAAGGAAGCAAGTGGCTTCAGAAAAGCTAAAACTCGTTACAGAGGCGCTCGAAACGGCCGAAGAAAGAGTACTGAGATATCAAGAGAGACATGATCGGATTTTGAATCAAATATGTCAGTCTTACTTGACCAACACCGAGCTTGTAAGGGCACTAGAGGGGGCTCGAGTAACCATGAACGAGGTATTGGAGTTTGCTATTGAGTTGAGGACAATTCAGCTCAAAATCATTCGGTCTTTCCCTGATGCAATCGATGTCTTCTTGGATGCTTCAAATAAAACAGACAAATGAATAGGTTTGATTTTGGCTTCTTTTTCTTCTATATATAATGAAAGGTTAGGTGGGAAAACCTAGACCCCCATCATTTCCAAGTAATAAACGATATGGTTCGTTTTGCGGTTATTGTTGAATTCTATGCTTGCTCAAGATTTGGCGCTATTGTTCACAAGATTTCCCAACATCTTTTGCATACTGTATGTAGCATTTTATCCACGTTTATCTATGGGATAATAAGAATGTTCAGATTTTCTAAAAAAGAATGTTAAGATTTCTTTATCGAAGCCATTGTTCCAAATCGGATCATTGGAACTAGAATAGATTTAGAACTAGAGATGGATTGGATAGAAAAGCAAAAATATGGACTCCCGTGAGTAGAAAACAGACAATATCGTTTTACAAAACTAGGGAATGTTTTGGAATGCCATTTTGGAATTTTATCAAAACAATTTGCTTACGCAGACAGAGATCCTGCATTTTCTTAATCATTATTCAAGGAATTACCTAAAAAAATTTTTTAAAAAAAAACACCACCAAAGATGTGAATTACGAATGGTTAGTCTACAAAATCTAAATCCAAGATTGAATCTTGATACACCTCAAAACAACACACTTTATATACAAGTTATCTTGGCAGCTGCCAAAATCATTTGATTGGCATGAAATTTAGAATGGATAAAACTTGATTATATGAAATGAATCATTTGAAAAATATACGTATATTGAAATATTAGGCTTTAATAAATTTCTAATCCAAATAAAGTATCCAGCTGATAAATAAATCATAACAAAAATAAAATAAAGTATCCGGAGGGACCTGCTGAAATAGAAATATCGAATTTAACACACAGTAAAGGAAACATTCTTGCAATAGTTACTTCTCCCAGCTGATAAAGAATCCGGAGAGACCTGCTGAAACTGGAAAGTTTATGACTTAATTTGATTGATAAGGTAATATATACAAGCCAATGCGATTGACATTGGGACCTTAGCATATACTCTTACTTACACAACTTAGAAATAAAGAGATGTGAGGGGGGATGATAAAGTGGTAAGCAGAAAATAAGAGTATTCACAGCAAGGGTCACTCAAGATATATATACATGATCCATTTTAATGTTTCATTAGAATGTCTCATCTGTCTTCAGGAAATTGTAATATTCAAGTTGGGTCATCTCTCCTCCATTTGCAGAATCAAACTGGCATCGATAAAAGCTGCAAAAATGCAATAATCAACTACATCAATATTTATCTTCCAGAGACAAATAGTCATAAATAAGGAACATTCTATTTCTTGTAGGTTGATTGTCTGAAAAAGTAGATAGTTAGATACCCATATTTCATCTAATTGCTTCATGATATAACATATAACTTTCTAAACAGGTGATGGTGATGTTTAACATACAGTCCTAATAAACCATTAGCATACAAAGAAATTATAATTACAACATACTAACAAAATATAACCGATCACAATATTGAAGAACCATTTGAACCCTGAACCCTCCACACACAATATTTATCCACAAAGAATCATCAGTCTTATTGCCATGTTAGCATGCAATGCACAAGAATGAAAGTGAGTAAACTACTGTAAGGACCCCTTGATGTAAGTAACATGAATGTGAATGAGAAAATGACTGATCCTGGACCTAATAATGTTGTCAGGGAGGCATTACATCATTCTTCATTCAGAGGCCTATTTTAGGAAAATAAGGATTCTAAAGAAAATTGATGATTTTGGTAAAGGCAACTGGCCAGGGCAAACAGGGAAAGACTCGTGTAAGTTGTTGTTCTTAACTCTGCCATGTTGGCATAGTGGAGTGTGTAATTCTCTTACAGGAGAGGGGAGTAGGTTTTTTAACCTTAAAGTGGAGGAAGCAAACTGAGGGGGTTATCTAAAACATGTTGGAATTCTAGGAAAGTGCTAAGTCTCTGGAATTCTCAACAAACCAGTTTAGATTTCAGTGTAAAATAATCCAATTTCAAAGGAGTTGGTTTGCACCCCACTGGTATAAGCTAAATCCTATATAGAGGTATTCTTCTGCACTTCACTGCTTTATTCTTAGTACGATACCCATTTCTTACAAACACCTACAAGAAATGATTGATTACTGAAAGTACCTGCCATCCATGCCAAGTATAACAACTGTATTCTTTTGATGGCCAAAAGCAACAATATGCTGCAAACCTTCCTGCAGCCGAAACTGAGCCACAGACCACTCTGAGCTAAAGTACTTGGGTAAAACACCTGTCAAATATTTGGAAATAATGATAAGTAAGTAAGTAGTTTGTTATTATATAAAAAAAAAAGGCACATAATTTCATATATGATGCTGACATAGCTCACATTAGACAAAAACACAAACCTTTCATAAATTTAAGAGATGAAACTGCTGTGGGGGAACTAGGATTTGACTCAGTTGAACTATTCGATCTGTCAAGCCCCAAGAGTCCAGAATCAACCTTTAAGTTGAAGACGTGGATGGTCCCCTTGTCACTCGAAACAGCTAGCCACTGTGCAGTAGGAGAGAAAGCAAGGCTGTATATTTCTGCACGGTCTGCACCTCTTCGTACCTGGAATCACAATCTCACTAATTTAAAATCAAACTTTCAAAACAGTCAAAGAATTAACATAAGCTTCATGAACCATTTGAACCTTCAAGCATTAACTAACATTTCAGAGTCCAAACTTATAAGACATCATCGCCAAATGCATATCACTAGGTTGACAAACCAACTCTAATTTTGTAATCCTAGCAACCCAACCAATAAATCAATTTTTAAAACAAATATCCACATAGCAAAACAAAAAAATCACAATTTTTCTACTTGGTCTTTGCCTATGCTATCTGAACCCTCTGAACAAAAAAAAAATCCGAAATTTTCACTCAGAAACCCTGGAGTAAAATCAAATCCTGATCATAACCAATTCCATACTAATAAAAAAGCCAACCTAATCCAATCACAATTCACAAAAGTTACCAATTAAAATCTCAAAAGCAAAGAAACCAACTCATCCGTTTCTCACCTCTTGCAACAAGGACCCATCCAACGTATTGAAAACCCTAACCAAGGTTCCTTTACTGCTCGCCGTAGCAAGCAACCTACCATCCTGCGTGAGCGAGAAGCAAGCGATCCTCGAATCGTGCGCCATGATGAATTTCGTCCTCTTTGAGGCGTAATGCTCAACCCTAACCTGCCCCTTCTGCAACCCGGGACACGCAAGAACCATCGTCCCTGACAAGTGCGAAACCTCGCACAAACCCTTAGGGTTTGCAATTGTCTCAATCTGGTGAAGAACCTTCAGGTCCGCGAAATTGTACACGAAAATCTTGTGCGCCAGAACCACAACGATTCGGTCTCTTCGGAGGCGAACGCCTTTGACCTCGGAGCGGAACGAGAGCTCGCCAATGCACCGTGACTGGTGGTCGTCCCAGATCATGACCTTGTTCGGCGGGTGGCGGGGTTCGGGTCCGCCGCCGACGAAGGCGAGGATGTTGCACCGGAAGAGCATGTGAACGAGGGAGGTGCCACCGCCGGGGCCGAAGTCCCGGCGGAATATCTCGCGGAAGGGATCGCAGTTGTAGATGCGGAAGCCACGATCGGTGCCGGCGGCGAAGCAGCCGGAGTCCTGGTTGAAGGAGAGGTGGAGAAGGGAAGGGGCGGGGGCGGTGGCGGCGATGGCGGTCCGGGTTGGGTCAGGGGATGCGGGTTGGGGTTGGGTTGGGTTGGTCGGGGATTGGTCGTTATCGTCGGGTTCGGGGGAATGAAGGGGCATTAGGGTTTGTTGGGTGTCGGACATTTGAGGGCAATTCGAGAATTTCAAAGTAGTTGTGGGAGATGATAGATGAAGGTGAATTGATTGAATGATATTGGAATTGAGGGGAAGGAAGGTTTTGATTAGAAATCAAAATTCAGAGAGGAAGGAAGGAAGGAAGGTTTATGCGTTTATGTTTGGGTACTGTTTTGTTTCCGAAGACAGAAACAAGAAAGGAAGCGTGTTAAGGGGGTTTGCTTAGCTGAAGAACGCTTCATAAGCTAGCTGGGTTAATTCTCAAATTTAAGTGTGGAACTACCTAACGGTGCATTATTCGGTGAAAAGGAGATATTTTCAAGATAGATATTGCAATTTTTTAATAAATAAATTAACAGCTTTTTGGGTTTTTTTTCACAGAAAATTAAAAATCGAATACTCAAATTGATTTTTTAAAAATTTTTAAATCAGATATTTTGATTTTGGGTAAATTCAACCAAGTGATTTATTTCTATGTTAAATAGAATATTATTATGATGTCAAATAATATAAAAAATTACATTCTATTTTTTAAAAAAATCTTTAACAAATTTTTATAAAAAATGCTAAATAGAATTATTTTTTTATTATTTTAAAAGAGATTATTTTTTTATAATGATATTTTTTAAAAAATTAGTTGTCATATAATAAAATTTGTTAAAGATTTTTTTAAAAAATATGCATATTAAAAATTTTGGTTAAATGTGGGAGGATAAATTTGTTTAACGAAATTAATTTTAAAAGAATTTCTAATAAATAAAAATAAGAGAGGATAAGAGATTAAATATTTGGATAATGAGTTTTTTCAAGTAATTTATTTCTATGCTAAATAGAATATTATTTCGATGTCAAATAAAATTTTATTTATGTGCAATTTTTTATACCATTTTACACCAAAATAATATTCTATTTAGCATAGAAATAAATCACTTGGTTAAACTTGGTTAGTCAAAATCACTTGTTCACATGGAATTAGAATTATTATAAATATTTTATCCAATTATATTTATTGAGATTAGATTAATTTGGTTGATAAAAAATTTATACACAGACATTAGGAGTACATCAAAATCAGCCACCAAAATCAGCCACTAGCGAATAATTCATTTTAGTGTGTATTTTGTATTTTAATGCGTATTATACACTAATGGCTGATTTTGGTATGCAAATAAAATTATTCAACATTATTTGATAAAAATTTATTAAAGATTTAAAGTGTCTGATATAAAATTTTGTAGAGAATAATTTGAATATATCCGCTAAATTAAAATAAACAATTATATTATAAAAAAAAAAAAAGAACATTGTATGCACAATTTTTTGTGTGAAGAATTATAGATGCCAATGATATTGTGTGCAAAAGCAAAATATTCGGCTATCTACGTATTTTTTCTTTTTGAATTTTATAATTATTGAAAAAGTTAAGGGAAAAAGAAATAATCTGAGTTCAAAATTTAAAGTCATATACACTATACAGTATAACCTCTTTCGAATCCTTACTTTTGGAAATAAAATCGGTCCAAAACCCAACCATCTCTGTTAAGCGAAGAGAAATTAAATTAGCCAAGTGAATATGATTACATACTGTTCTAATTTATTTTATTTTAATTATGCATGTTAAAACTAAATTAAAAAGAAGATTGTTTTCCTTCTAGATCAAATTGTTGTTTGTGAGATTTTTTATCTCGGGGAGGAGAAATCACATAGGAACACATATATTTGATTATGTTTAACCACCGCACGCTACAAAATAGTAAATATTGGATATTCTAATTTATCATTCTTAAGAGCTTGTTCGGAATGCCAAGAATCAGAATTCACTTAGAATTCTTTTTCTTGTTTTGGAACACATAAAAATGAATGATTTTAATTCCTTTTTGAGAATTTCAATTCTCATATTTTCATCATTTACAAATCCGACCAAAAGAGGTCTGATTTCCAATTCCATTCAATTAGGTTAATATATTTCCATAAATATCTCTTTTAAATAATTAAAATGACAATAAATATCTGTTATTTTCATCCGCACTACTATCATCTTCTTCTTCAAAGAGCTTCCATGGCCCATTATTGTTCACAGCCTCAATACCTCATAGTATCAAACATTTTATCCCATATATATGAAATCACTATCAGCAAATATCTTTTATCCTTTTAACATCATTTGATGCAATACTAAACTGAAAAAGAGAGAATGAAGTTGAAAAGGTGATAAATAGTATCAATGGAGAAGGGGAAAGATTGAAAAATTGATAAGAATAATAAGGTTAAAATTGTCAATCTATAAAACTTAGTTCAATTCTATTCTACATTTAACCAATTCATTCCAAACATAAAAATTGTGAAGAGAATTGAATTCAACTCAATTTTTTTTAAGAAAAGAATTTTTTTCTCATCTCATTATACTTTCCAAACACACTCTAACAAACAAAACAAAATAAAACCAGTAAGATATGACTAGCCAATGAAAATATTTTTATAAAAAATTTGATGGTTGAGCTCTAGATATTATATCAATTAATTTAGTTAGCTAAATATTTCAAATTATCTAAAATTTTCAACAAACTACAGAACATTTTCATAATAATATAACAAAAAATAAAAGGAACACTTGAGATATAAGTCATCAAGAACTTCCGGGGAAGAAGCACAACATATGAATTACCAATGAGAAGTTGGCATAATAAGATTCTCAGAAGAAGATTCATTCTTTGCATAAGATATGTAAGATTCTTCAGGCCTCAGTAAGATATTCCAGGCATGGAGCCGAAGGGGTTACGCGAGCCCCCGTCAAAGGAAAACGATAACGGCCAGCTACATCAGTGTCCTTATTATTATTACTCATTGCACCTCTGATAGTAACGACACTAAAATCATACGTGAAACAAAGAAATGCAGATTGTTGAATTGTCTTCCCAACGGTTTTTGTAGTCACAACGGGTTGAAAACTGAAGTTCTCAGTAGAAACTCCACCACAGGAATCATAGAGCTCCTTGAGTGGGACACAAACCTCGCCGATCACCTTGTCGCACCGCAACATTCGCTTTCGAAGGATTTGAACCATGAGCACCAACTGGTTTTGCTGAAGCTTGGTGTCTCCAATATAGAATCTCACGGAGGAAGAATAACGAGATGATGATAATGGTGATCCACACCTGGGGATTTGGTTTTCTATGGAAGCTTTTTGCTTTGGAGAAGAGCTTCCCACGATACAGACCGTGGCATAAACCGGTCCATCCAAGAGTTCTTTGCCGCCGCCAAGCCCGCCGGCTTCCTTCAGGTGGATGTTAAAACGCCGGAAATCCATGCTGAACTATGGTGGCATTAAAAGGAAAGAAAGAGAGAAGTAGCAGTATGGAAAGTGGAAGCCAAATTGAAGTCAACATATTTATTCCTTGTTTTGTTGGAGATATGTATTTAAACCTCAAACAAATTGAAATTTTAAAAAGTTGTTGTCATGGTCAAATATTTTAAATTTTTTTAAATTAAAATGCTTTTCAATTTCAAAAATTCGAATTTAAGAATCAAGATTGGTGAAAACTAAAAAGGTTAATAATCTTAAGTTAAGTTAATAATGTATTTACATCAGAGTTAAACAAATGCCTAATACTCACAGTTTAGTATTATTAAACTAGTTTATTTTTCATGCGAAAAGATTAAATTAAATTTAAATTATAAAAATCTTTTAGTATTATTGTTAGTTGTATATAAAATTATTAAAATAATAAATAATTTGTGAGTATGGATGGTAATAAGTATTATAAAGACATGTATTTCTTTTTTATATTCTTTTTCTATTTATAAAAAAATGTCTCTGTTATATATGTTTCTATCATGGTGTCTATTTAATATTTTCGTCAAAATGGGTTGAACCCATCAAGTTAGCCCCGTTACCAGTCAAAATGGTTGAATGATAATGGGGCAGACTAGTAATAAAGTACTCACATCAGTCTTGAACATTCATGTATTCCCTATCATGTATTTCCTAATACCTATCCCATTATTCACATATATTTATGTTTTTACACTATACATAAACACACATGTATATATTTGTCCTATATCCAAACTCACAGGTATATATATAAAAGTGAAAAAATTAAAATAAAATATTTAACAATATTTATAACATGATTAATTAAGATTGAGAAATAAAAAAATTAGTTATAACATCTAAAAATTTTTAAATTACCAATAAAATAACCATCCAATTAGACATAAATTTCTAAAAAATTAAATTAAATTATATTTATTATCATATGGGACAAGGTAGGTAATGAGGTAGGTTAGTCATTACTCATGCTCGTATTATATCCATATAGAATTAAATAGGTATTATTCAAACCGTTTAACCCGTTGGGTGACCATACACAAATCGTGCTCAAATTTTTAGAATGAACAAAATAAGTTTAAACAAACTAGCTCGTGGACTTAAATGGGTTAGGCTGGTTCCTTTGACATCCTTGCTATTTAATTAATCTTTATAAAAAAAATATAGATACCTGATGATATCCACATATATTTAAAAAATAAAAAATATAATATAATCCAATATAATTAAATAACATTTAATATAATGTTATACAATTCAAATATAATTTAAAATAATCTAATGTATATATTAAATAGGAAAAATTAGTATAAAATACCGTTAGGAAGAGTTAATTATTTAAAAGGGCCTATTACACTGAAATTTATTAATAAGTACTAATTTCAATAGAGAATGACTAAATTCTATTTTTAAAAAGACACATATTTTTCTGTTTTTATTTATGTTATTTCTTGTAAACCTATTTTGGATGGTGGAAACTAAGGTTCTGAAAATCGGATCGGTCATCGAACTGTTCGAATTAAGGGTTAGAGGTTTTTAAGATTTAACCAGTTTAATTGTAGGTTCAACCGTAATAGCCGATTTATAATAAAATAATATATAAAATAAAAATAAAGACAAAAAATATAATTATATCATGATATAAATTTTAATATGTCCTCTTAATTTAAATCACTAAATCAATCAAAGTCATAATCTCACTCATGTATAATAAATAAGGCCAATATTAAGTAATTTTATATTAAAATAGCTATTATTTTAATATTTTAATAATTTATTAATTAGTTTATACTTATTATATATAAGTATGTATTGAAAAAAATATTAGTAAATATTACATGATCATGGAAAAAAATCATAAATTGTGATTAGTAAATAATTTTTGTATTTATATTTTAATTTATAAATATTCAGTAAAAATATTTTTATATTAATAATGATTTATAAATAAAAATATAATTAATTTATAAATGAATACAAATTAAAATTAAGATAAAATACATAAATATAAACTAATTAGAAGGATGGTTTATATATATAAATAATAATTTGATTCTATATAACAAACAAATTGCATAGCCTAATAGCAAGCAAGGCATTTTAGATATTAAAGGTCAAGGGTTCAGATCTCAAATTTAACATTTTGGAACAAATTTTCTTGGCCAAGAGAAAACTGGCCAGGTATTAGGTTTAGTTTCACTTGATTAAAGGCCCAAAAATTAGGTTAGAAAGGATTATAAATAGATTAGTTTTAGATTTAGAACTGTTTCTCCTTTGTTTACATAGAAATAGGATTATGGATTCTCCTCTTTTCTTCTCTGTTGTGTTGCTCTGCACCATGAGTAGCTAAACATTTATCAAGCCAGGGATGAGAGCTCTGTTCATCCCAAGCATGCCAAACTTAATTTGATTTTCACGTCCCTCAATTGCAAGTGCATCAATCCAAGTTCAATCTCTCTGATCTGTAATTCCAGAATTTGATCAAACCGAGAGGTAATCAATTCTGTTGCTTTCAATTCTTGTGTTTGAAAGAACCAAATCTTGATTGTGTTTGAGAATTGTTCTTCATGATTTTCCAATAACTTAGCGATAAGGAATTGGTTTATTATGCAATTATTTTTGTGAATCTCAATTAGGGTTAATCAGATTAAGTAAGTGACATAAAACCTAATCTATGATCTTTCCTGTAATTCACATAATTGAACTAGATTTACTCTTAACCTCTATCTTAGTTAGTTAATCAAGAGATTGATAATTAATTAGGGTTAGAGAAACTAAATCGCTAAGAGATTACGGTTTAGTTACTTAGGGTTCATTGGGATTTGATGATTACTTGCATGAAAAGAAAGTGATTAATTAAATTAGGGTTTTGTTTGGGTGAATATCTCTAATTTCTTGGTTTGTCCTCATTATTATTTTCATTCTCATTGAATTTAGTTTGCTGTCCAAACTTTCAAATTGCCATTCACGTTGCTTTTTGTTTTCAATTTGTGAGAATTGCATGAATTTAATTGTTTCTGTATGTCACATATTCACATAACTCTTATTATTTAATTTGTCTAATTAAAGAATTCAATTAATCGTTATTGATTGATCCATTAATCCTCGTAGGACGATACTCTACTCACTTATTATTACTTGATACGATCCGGTGCACTTGCTGGTGGAGAGTCCGAAACTCCGCAAGAATTTTGGGTATCAAGTTTTTTGCGTCGTTGCTGGGAATTAATCAGATTAACAATATAGTATTAATTGGTTCTATAACTTAGACTCTTTTTCTTTTTCTTTTCTGATTTGGGACTTCCTTTACTTTGACGTTGGAAGCTTCCACTTGATTTGTTTGTTTGGTTACTTGTGTATGCAGGGCAACAAAGAAAAATAAATCTTGAACTTTGATCCTGAGATTGAGAAGACCTTGCGTAAGCTCAGGAAACAATCTAAACTTCAAAAGCAGACTCATGAAAGCTCTTCTGAGCAAGTTTTTGAAGAAGTTTCAATTAATATGGCTGAAGAAGGAAATCAGCGAAGGACTCTAGCTGATTTCACTACTCCTACTACTGCTAGTTGTGGAAGCAGTGTAGTTCGACCTACTGTAGAGGCCAACAACTTTGAGTTGAAGCCTTCATTGATTCACCTCGTTCAGCAAGACCAGTTTAGTGGAAATGTTCTTGATGATCCCAATCTCTACATCTCCACTTTTCTACATCTTTGTGACACAATGAAGTGCAATGGTGTCTCTAATGAAGCCATCAAGCTGAGGTTTTTCCCGTTCTCTCTGAGGGATAAAGCAAAACAATGGCTAAACTCTCAACATCTTGGAAGCATCACTACTTGGGACGATTTGGTCAGCAAGTTCTTATCCAAGTTCTTTTCCCCTTAGAAGCTTGCAAAGTTTAGGCATGACATCCAGTCCTTTTCTCAAAAGGATGGAGAATCTCTGTACGAAGTATGGGAAAGGTACAAGGAGATGATTAGAAGATGTCCCAATAATGTCTTTCCCGAATGGTTGCAATTGCAGACCTTCTATGATGGTTTAACTCCCACTTCCCGTATTCTACTTGATTCGTCTGCGGGTGGTTCCTTGCAAACGAAAACAACTGAGGAAGCTCTTGCATTAATTGAACTGGTTGCTAATAATCAGTATATGAATTTTTTCTGAGAGAAATACAGTGGAAAGGGGATCGGAGTCATGGAAGTGGATTCAGTCAATGCCCTAATGGCTCAACTCAATGTTATGAATAAGAAGTTGGAGAAGCTAGAAGCTTCGGCAGTGGGAACTCAAGTTGCTTGTGGCCTTTGTGGTGGCCCTCATGAGAATCACAATTGCAGTTTGGATCAAGATTATCAATCCTCAGCTGCACAAGTGAATTATGTGGGTAATCAACCAAGACCTCTATACAGTGATCCCCACTCCAACACCTATAATTCTGGCTGGAGGAATTATCCCAATTTTAGTTGGAGAGGAAATCAAGGACAGCAAGGGCAATGGAACAATCAAAATTCTCAAAGACAACCACCATTCCCTTCACCTCAACCTCCTCCGAAGCAACCAAGTTATCTTGAGGATGCGTTGACAAAACTGACCATTGATAAACCCCATTTCGATGGATTATTTCATATCATAAATTGACTAATTATCAACCTCTTGCCACTTAAATACATGAAAAATAAGCATGTTTGCGTTTAATCGTCCCTTAGGGATGTAAATGTAATTATCTGCTATTTTAGCCAAATTTTACCGTGTTTTAAACCGTTTTCCGTTCCGCACGATGCCTTGATGTGTGCGTTCAAGTGTTTCAGGCTTTAACAGGCAAAGTCCGGAGCGGAAGTGGCTAAAGAGAGCGCGAGGAACGAGAAGATCGCAAAGAAAAGCTTGGAGGCCAAATCCAGAGCCTATGCGTACGCACCAAAGGGACCTATGCATACGCATTGCCATGACTTGGGCGTCACGTCCAAGCTGGAACCGGACCATATGCGTACGCACCTAGGAGGCCTATGTGTACGCACTAGTGGTCAGATTTGTGCCTATAAATAAAGGAGACCACACCCATTTTGAGGAGAGCCCACATACCATTTCTCTAGTTTAGTTTAGGGTTCCATTAGTTTTTGTCCATTTCACTACCCAAACGTTTTACTGTTTTTATTGTTTGTTTTAGATACTGTTACTCTGCCAATTGTAATTCCAAATTAATTAATTTTACTACCGTTACTTTGTCTGTTTATTTTCTCTTATTTTGCTATTATGTCTTGCTGTTATGCTGCCTGTTTAATTTCCGCAACTATGATTTTCGTTAGTAGCGAGTAGTGACCATATTGACTCGGCTATGGGTTGAAATGTGCGGATGACTTTAGCTGCCAATCCCTAAGGGCAACGGATGGAGGAACGAAGTTAATTTCGATGCCGTTAATGCTACGCCCCTACCAGCAGCATGGGGACCTTAAATGATACAGACTCAATTCGGTGCAAGTTGCACTACTGGTGAGTTCTTCCTGGTGACATGGGATTTACTCAAGTTCTGTTGAGACCTAGGTCCCCCGCTGTTGTGTATGCCTAGGACATTCGGATAGGGGTTAACTCCGCCACCCTGTGGTGGTTAGTTTCCTTTAAGTGACAGTCCATCCAATCTAGGATCGGGAGTGATTATAGGGACTCACAGTTTTTCAACCCATGGCCGGGCACTCTTTAATTCACTGTTGTCTTAACTTGTTTACTTGCGCTCTGCTCTCAAACAAACAACTGCAACCAACCCTAATATTTTTTCAATTGAAAACAAACCTCTGTTTCTGTTTCCTAGGGAGAACGACCAGAGTCCAGTACTCAGTATTTTCAAACTTGGTTGCATCTCTGTGACACCTTTTAACTAAATTTGGCACGGTTTCCTTGACACTGGTCCGGAGCTATCTGCAACGAAACTCCGCTTTTTTCAGACTGGTCTCGGGGCCGCCATCAAATTTTTGGTGCTGTTGCCGGGGAATGCAGAAATGTGTGTCTATTTTTGGTTGATTGTGAATATGTGAATACTGTAAATATGATAGTCTTTTGAATTTTCTTTATTAGTGTAGTTTTCTTTTTATCTTTTTGCTTAAGAATTGTTATGTGAATGCTGAGATCGCATTCTGACCTTGGCTTGTTGTTGTTTGATCCTGAAATTGAACGAACTTTAAGCCGAGCAAGGCAAGCCAAGCACCGAGCTGAACTTGCGAGGCTGGCATCTGATAACAATCCTTTTAACTGGTCTAATTCTGATTCTGAATCTGATACACAAACTACTTCTTCTGATACAGGTACCTTCACCATGGGCGAGAGACTTAGTCTCAAGCAAATCGGTGGAGCAAGCACTGCGCTTGACAACCAGACTGCCCGATTTTCCGAACTCAATACAAACTTCGAACTCAAGTTTGGTCTGATAAATCTTCTTCTCAAATTCTATGGCAGACCGGGTGAAGACCCGATTAAGCATATCAAGGATTTTGAGGCTATCTGCGTCATCACTAGAAGGACTGGCAGTGATGAAGATACTGTTAAAGCATTCGCCTTATCATTTTCCTTGGATGATAAAGCAAAGGACTGATACCACACTCTGTCTGCCGACGTAACTTCCAATTGGGTATCATTTAAGAAGAGATTCTTGGAGAAGTACTTTCCGCCCTTCAAGACAAATGCCATCCGCAAGGAAATCTCCGGAATTGCTCAGCTTCATGGGGAAACTCTGCACGAGTACTATGAGCGGTTCAAGAAGTTGCTCTCTTCGTGCCCTCATCACTCTATCTCAGGTTTCTTGCTTATCAATTACTTCTGTGAGGGACTGACACCCACCAACAAGGCAATGATTGATGCCTCAAGTGGAGGAGCTTTGATGAACAAGACGCCGGAGGAAGCGTGGGAACTAATTGAGATTGTGGCCGATGCCAACCAACATTTTAACCCAAGGGCCACCAGTAAGGGTGTGTATGAGGTTGCACCTTCTGACTCGACTGTTTTGACTAAATCCTTGGTGGATATTGCCTCTATGCTAAAAGAAATCCAAGAAGGGCAGCAAGCGACCCCAACTCTCTTGAAGCGTCAACCCGATAGCTCGCAGCAAAAACCGGTTAAGCATTGTGGGATTTGCTCATGCAACTCCCATCATACTTACGAATGTCCGCAGCTACAAGAGGATAACACAGTGGCGTCAGCTCACAACTTCTTTGATATCACTGCAATTCCGTCCTACAACAAGCAATATTACACTTAGGGGTGTTCATGGCCTGGACCGGCCCAAGTATCGGCCCGGGCCCGATGAAATTTGGGTCATTTTTTGCTCGGCTTCAATGCGGCCCGAGTTAGGGTCGAAGCCAATAAAATCAACCCGGTGTAAAATCGGGGCTGGGCCTAGGCTCGGGTCACCCAGTCCCGGGCCGGTGGCCCAGTGGTATATATATAATTAAATTTTATAAATAATATAATAGTGTAGGTTTGAAATAAATTAATGAACAATGAAATATAATTATGAGATTATGTAACTTTTTGTTTAAGACTCACTCAACTCATTTTCCAAGCTCATTTGACCCAATTATATTATTTAAAAGTTATATTTATTTAAGAATTTGAAATACAAATGAGAGTTAAAATTATGTTTTAATGTTGTGTTTTATTATGTTAAAGCTATATTATGTTTTATTTGCATAAGACTTAAATATTTATGTTATTATCATGTGATTGATTATTAAATTTTTATTTTTGAAATTTTATTAGGAAAGATCCGGTTTTCACACGGCCCAAAATCGAGGAGATTTCATCGAGTTTAGGACTGGATTAAGGTCTCAAAAATAGACCCGGGGTATATTTGGGCCGGGTCTGGGTTAGGGGAGACCCGGCTTCACCCGGTTTCATGAACACCCCTAGTGTTCATGACCCCCACCGGCCCAAATTTCGGTCCGGACCCGATGAAATTTGGGTCATTTTTTACCCGGTTTCAATGTGGCCCGAGTTAGGGTCGAAGCCAATAAAATCAACCCGGTGAAAATATGAAACCGGGGTTGGGTCTAGTCTCGGGTCACCCGGTGGCCCGATGATATATATATAATTAAATTTTATAAATAATATAATAGTGCGAGTATGAAATAAATTAATGAACAATGAAATAAAATTATTTGATTGTGGAACTCTTATACATTTGGCCCATTTTTTGTTCAAAACTCACTCAACTCATTTTCCAAACTCATTTGATCCAATTATATTATTTAAAAATTATATTTATTTAAGAATTTGGACTACAATTTAGAGATAAAGTAATGTTTTAATGTTGTGTTTTATTATGTTAACTCTATATTATATTTTATTTGTATAAGATTTAAACATTTATGTTATTATTATGTGATTGATTATTAGATTTTTATTTTTGAAATTTAATTAGAGTAGACCCAATTTTCACCCGAGCTTCACCCGGTTTTCACCCGGCCCCCGATTTTCACCCAGCTCAAAATCGTAGAAATTTAGTCGGATTTTCACCCAATGTATATTTTGAATCGGGTCTGGGTTAGGGGAGACCCGACTTCACCCGGTTTCATGAACACCCCTAATTTAAACACATGGATAATAATGTTATATAGTAAATGTATCAAAATTAAACTACATAAGAATAATGGGAAAAATAGGATTCTTCCATCATCTATCAGAAATAACCCAATTTTCCCTGTCTAAATAAAGCTCGCACATGTATATGATTACACACATATTTACACAATATTGATGTAGAGTTCATTCCTCCTTTCATATACTTACATGGATGTTTCTACCTTTATTGTTGTTGTTGTATCCTTAGTTCCTTACAATCTTACATCAGTGGAAACATTCTAACCCAGTTGCTTTCAAGATCTAAATATCCTTACAACAGAACTTTTTTGGTTAATTGATCATAATATAGTCTCACAAGGTGCAAGCAAGGAGCATCCTTATGCAGTCTTAGGAACCCTGTTTGTCCGCTATCAGGCATTTCTTGGACAGATTGACTATTGAGTCTGCAATTACTCTAGCACTGGACTTCATGTAACCGCCTGAAAAATTACATGAAAAATAAAAGGGAACCCAATAAACATCTCAGAATAAGCTGAGAAAATTCTTTTTCTATTTCCAACCTTCGTTTTCATTTTTTCTTCTCTACAAAATCAAACAGAAATACTGAAAAGTTAGTTGACAATGTTGTCATTTCAACAATAGTTAACTACGATTATATCCTTTAGGGCATTTACTATACTAGCATAGAGGGACAATATAAGGCTTAGAAGAAACTACCAGTAACAATACATCTAAGTAAAAAGATAAACTTAAGAAATCAAAAAGGGATTTAAGGTCTCATATTTACAACTGATATGTCTCATGTGCAACACACAATCCTCTTTTAAATGCCTTTTAGCTTACATATTACGAGTGTTTCTAAGATTTCATTATAATAGATGATTAAAAGGATAATATGGAAGATGGCCTTTCAATGGTAAAGGGAAGCCTCTGGCACTGGCTGGAGATGTCACCACTCACCACATGGCCTAGAGGACATGGTTTGTTTTATGAATCAGCGCAGTGAAAATTTGAAGTAGGTTAGCCACTCAGCCCCATGAAAATGTTTTAAGGTAAATATGTGTTAAGAACCCAGCCACATGAGACAGACGAAAGATATAGCAAACCTGATGTGAGCATAAGAATAGGAATGTTCTTCTCACGTGCAAACCGAAAAACTTTCTCATCTCTGAGGGCAATCCCCTCAGGACTGATCTGCAAGAACAAAATAGCACAAGAACCAGCTATGGTAAGTGACAAAAGAATCAACTACAACACAATGACCAACTCTTATTATGTTGGAACTTGAAACTATAGATGAAGAGCAAATGACCACTTGAGTTGACATAAATTAATATTTTACACCAATTAAGTGAATCTAATAACAAGATTACCTTTAACCTTCCTAATGGATCACCATCTAAGATGTCAGTTCCGGCATTGTAAACTATCAACTCAGGGTCAAACCTACGCCCAGCAACCTTATTCACATTGAAATGAAAAACATTAAGTAAAACAAAGGGTTTATAGTTAAATAACATAACTTCATCAAGTGATAAACAATTCTGCAAATAAACGCCTTATAAACATGTGGGAAGCGGTAAAATTTTCTTCCCCTTTGATGTTTAAATAAAGAAGGGACTGTCAAAATAATAATAATAATAATAATAATAATAAAAAAGAAGGGAAAAGTAAGAGAAGGCAATCACAAACCAAACTACAGTTGAAACTTGAATACTTCAATACTGTAAAAAATTATAAGGAAAAAAATGTATAGATATAAGGATACCTAATCCTAGTTCTGCAGTAAACATACTCATGCCAAAGGCCCAAAAGTATAAGAGAAAACCAGGCTTTTAGTGATAATGTAACATACCTCTAGCGCTTCATCTAATTTCTGCAGGTAATCTTCCGTAAGGGTCCCACTCTGAAAGTTCAAGAATAGGGAGAAAAAAAAAAGTATAAAAAATCTGGTCATATAAGCAAATCACTAAGACAAGTATTCACAATTTAATTGACTAATGAATATACCTTCACTTCAACCTTCTGATTTATGTAGTTCCTTGCCTCATAATCCTAATATATAAAATGAAAAGGAAATTGTAAGAAGTTCGGTAAGCTGCTACTACCATAATAAATTGATTATAGCCATACCAGAATATATGCACATTCTAAAATAAAATCAAATAACAATTGACTGTTGTGATGGACCACCTTAACGATATGACCATTCTTAATACGTGGAACATTTGTTATCTAGAAGGCATCAATCAATGTTTTAACAATCCATTTCTAAGTCCTTTTTGGCAGCATAATTTTGCTGGCTTCCTGTACAGTGTACACTCTATTGTTGAAGTCATTGGCAGATACAAACAGATACGCGTGGCATTTTAAGCTTGACATAAATGCCATTTTTTATCGTTTAAAATATATTTTACATCATTGCTTAAGAGGTTAGCACCAAAAAGGAATACAAACCCCACAAATAATAGTTGATGACCATGTGTAGTTCAGTAACACACTAACACGAACAAAGCAAATCTAGTAGTAACGATTAGAAAATAGAAAGGACATTGATCCAAATGAACTTTCAGAAAATTCAGGTTTTAACAAAGCCATAATAATATTGTTTGTTTCATGTTAATACTTGAACCATCTAATGACATTGAATGAAATAGCAGAAACACTCATCCCTCCAACCATCACAAAGGAGGTGATAAACCAAATGTATGGTAAAAGCCACAATATACTGGCAGCATGTTGGATGTCAGTCCATGAAGATGAATAAATAAGTCAAAGGTAAAAAAGGGATATTGGAGAAAATCACTTCAAAATTATGAAGAACAAATAACAAACACGAGCAGATAGCTCACCAAAGGGTATATTCCAGGGTTGTACATGTCCAAAATGTAGACTTGGCCTGCAATTACAAAGTCTTCTGAGTGAAAATTGAAAAAGATATGAAGTCACAACAACAGAAGGAGAAATTTTTGTGGCCATACTATCATAGGCAAAGTCCATTCCATGGCCATTTCCTTGATGTGCATCAAGATCAATGATCATCACCCTGAAGATTTTGCAGACAGTTAGAAGATAATTCTTATTGGCATGTGTTATAAGAGCATGTCCTAGCTCACAGTTATGAAGCCTAAACGATAGTCATACTACCTTGATATATTCAGCCGAACAAAAGAAAAGTGGATGCACAGAGAAATATCCGCATAAGCACAAAACCCACCTCCTCTTTCTGCAGAGCAGTGATGAAATCCTCCTCCTATATTAATGGCCCATCCTCTCTCTTTTGCAAGTTTTGCAGACAAAATAGTTCCACCAACCTACTGCAGTAATAAAAATAAGGCCTGAATTTTGGAAGAGCTAAACAGACAAGAAAAGGACAATGAACTAGGAAAAGAAAGTTACTTCACCTGCTTCCAGAATGGATGAAGAACTTTTTGTTGCACAATACAATTGGGAAATAATGCCACGGGAGGAACCTACATTTATTATTCTATATCAGCAAATATTCAGCATGTCAACTGCATAAAGTTTCAGCAAATACCATTTTTGTACAAAATAACCAAATAATGGAAAACAAATACAAAAAAGCATTGCAATAAATATCTAGTTTATTTTCTTGATTTATTCCTATTGTACCAAAGGAAAGATAAAGACTGAATACATACCCTTTCATATAAGGGCACCATATGTAAAGAAAATTAAGGAATGAGAAGCATCAACGGCAGAAGTGTAAAGGCTACATCAGACCTAAAAGTAATGAAGTACCTCAATTATCGTAGCCACATTTGAACTTTCCTTCAGGCTATTCAAGTACGATTCTGAGTGCACCTTTGACAATTAAAAATTTCAAAGTGAAGAAAGAAAATGGAATTAGCACTAGTTCTTCAAAATATTTTTATTTTAAGGAATGATACCTTTTCTTTTTAAGAAAGGTGTGCAGTAAGAAAGTCAACTCATCATTTCAAATAACTTAACACTGATAAATATAACAAGGTAATGATAATGATTACAATTTACAAGTGTAGTTAAGGTACCAAAATGGAAAGTCTAGTACTCAAAATTTGGGGACTCAAAATGGCTTCCCTCTTTCTGCTAGATAATTAAGGTTATCAAATGATTAAAGAGAATGTTCTTAACCTGTGCTATGATCAGCTCAAGTTGACAACACTCAACTGTATGATTGGTTGCAAGGAAAATTCTCAGTCCTTAAACAACAATTTTACAAGGGAAAAAACAAAGAAAAAAAATGCATATGAAAAGCATAAAATTATAAATTATATATAGTCAAAGCTCGAGTGTCTCCCTATCTCACTGCTCTTACTTTTCAGTTCACATATCATCATCCACTCCACATAATAAAATTTGTTAATGTGCTTAATTATCTCACAGCAATAGACACACAGACGAAATAAATTGACAGACATTAAGTGACTGATGAATTTACTATTGCATTTTTATAAGAACAATGCAAGCAATTTTGAAATAAAATTAATTATTAAATATTAGTTAGCAATTAGCAGTCTATGTCACCAAATGAACAATACCTCTATATAATGTATAAAATGAGAGTTATGTATGATAATTTTTGCCTCCTACATCAAGCATTCAAATTCAAGCCGATGCAAACTCCTAAAAACGTTAATTACAGAGTGATTACCACTAAAAGATCATCCTTTGAAGCTTCAAGAGGCTCAACAATGCATTTCTTATCCAGAACAGCAATCGACACTAGGAATTTACAAACTCGTCCCCATTTAGAAGAATCAAACGGGTGCCTGCACCAATTCCAATACACTATAAATTGAAAAAAATAATAATAATAATTCAATAAAAAAAGCTTAAAAATTCTTTACACTTACATTTTCTCAATGCCGAGAAAGGATATGTCATAAGATTCAGAATAGATAATCGGAACCTGAATTGAATTGCACAAAACCCTAACTAAGTTTCAAATAAACCACAAGTACAAGTATAGTGTGTGTTTTGCAGTGTTGTTACTTCTTAGTTCTTACCTTGGAGGGAGGTACATCGAAGTAGAGCTTGCTCGAGAAGATGCGGTTGCGCTGAAGCTGAACGGCGTCGTTTACTGATGAAGAAGACATCGTAAACGACGTCGTTTTGGAGAGACGGCGGAGTCTGACGGCAGCTGCTGCGACCGTGATGAACAAGACAACGAAAGCGGAGGTGTAAGGGAAGCGAGTCGAGTCAGTAAGGATTTTTTGGATGAAAGTGAAACTCATGAATCGGTGGAACTTATTCTTATTTAGGTGGTTCTTAAACTCGGACTGCGAAAGCGAGAAGAACTTATCAACGGCGGAATGGAATGTTAGACGAGTTAACTCGCTCCGAGTTCAATTCGACGCAAGCGGTGTTGATGTCGATGACTCACTCGCTACAACAACTAGTCTTTGCAACACGTGGAGAATTTTCATTTTGGGTTTTGCCATTAGCTTACCAAAATTCAGTCACCAATATAAAATATAAAATACAAATTGGGAATGAATATCTCTATCATATATATAAATATTTATTAACTGATTTGGTTCTAAATTTTGATTTACAAATAACATATTTGTTTCATTTTATATTAGAAAAATAATTATTAATAAAAATAAAACATCTGTAATAATTATTTATAGATATTTAAGATCTTATTAAATTAATTTACGGTACTTAAAAAATCAAAACAATCATTTTTCTCAAGACATAATCATCTTTTAGATGATATACATGAGATATAATTTCTATTCGGCAATTTTTATTCGTGTGTCCATATATTCACTAATCACATATAATAAAACGTTCTTGTGGAATCAAATAAAACATTAGTAATTAATGCAATTATCTTTTTTGAAGACACAACAAAAAATACAAGAATTATTTTTGTTGAGAAGAGGCTTCTAAAAATAAGTTAAAAAAAGCTGGTATTCATCATAAAAATGTAAAAAAATAAAATAAAACAATCAATAATAAATAAGACATTCATTCAATTGAAAATCATTAAAAAAATCAGGTGTCATTATCTAACTATGAAATGCTATATATTAATTCGGTGAATGGAAAAATAATGACGAGTAAATAATACAGTTTTCTTTTTATAGCAAACAGCAAGCTCTCCCAAAGGGGAGAAAATCAGTACAACACAAAGGTTCCAAAACAAATAATTAAAAACCATAACAAAACATGGATTTTGTTTTTAAATAAATAAATTAAATATATTAATTACGTAAATGAGCACGCTGGAGGAAATTTACGGTTTTAAATTCCCTTTACTTATTCCGGGACTGCCAATCCCGAAATTGGTTCAGAACCATTTCCGGGACTGCCAAGCCCGGAATTGGGTATGTGAATTTTCTTTAATGAATTTCGGGATTGCCAAGTCCGGAATTGGTTCAAAATCGATTCCGGGTCTGCAGAATTCAGAATAGAATCCAAAAATCTATATAAGGCAACATTGTGTTGTTGTGCTACCCACACCACCCATTATTTCTTCTTTCCTTCACTCATATTTTAGTTCTGAAACCATGAATCTCAGTGATTTCGTGGTTGTAACTCTGTATCCGAACGGAGAGATGGGTCGTGATTCGGGTGGGATTTGGTTTCGGTCTGCAACGCCAATGGTGTTCCAAATGCAACCCGTTAACACGTTGAAAGAGTTGAAGGCTGTTATATTGCGCAACATGGAAGTTGCTGGTGGTACGATGTTAGTGAAGCGGGTTGCCTACACGTTGAAAATATGCGTGGGATGTTTGATCTGCACCGCAGGTACGGGACTCGAGAAATGATGGAGCTGCTGACCGAGATGCAGACCATGGGCGTTGATGTTGGAGGTTAATTGAGCTCAGTCGGAGGTGCTACTGCTGTGATACCTTGTTCCCCTATTCACTTTACTGCACCGGAGGCACCTATGCAATCTGAATTGGATGATGGCGAGGATTCCGACGAGGATTTTGTTCGTGATACGGAGGAGAGCAGCGAAAGCTCGGATGGTGCAGAGTTTGTGTCGGAGTCTCAATGCAGGCGGGATTTCTTGCTCATAGCACCCGCCCCGATTCCTGATCTGTCATCTGTGAGTAGTCATTTCCAAACGTTATACTTGGATGATATGGGAGAGCAGCCTAGGGAAGGATTTGGCGGGGGCGGAGAAGATTATGATGTTGATATGCGAATTCATACAAAATATATTTACTTGCATGACTACAAACGTAAATTAAAAGCTAAATTTTAATTACATCAGCCAATAAATTATATAGACTTAATCACATCATAAAA